>VDFB02327487.1:0-17657 GCA_007258455.2 Sequoia sempervirens
AAATTTGACTTTTTACTCCACCCTAGTGACGCAACCCGCATATGCGACACTGTTTGAAGAAATTAGTGGTGCTATATAGCGATGCTAGGTCTACAAGCGACCCTCTTCAATAGAACAAAGAGTGCGATGGCGGTGCAGTTTTACTCAGGGATGCAGTTTGAAGTTTAAAATTCTCAGTGCCAGAGAATTAGAACAACATTGCAGTTTAAATTTTTGAATTTCTGAGCGGGAAGGTTGCAACAGTGGAGTTTGGAGTTTGTAGCATTGCTGTATGGCGCCACTAGAAGGCTAGCACCACTGTATGACACCGCTAAAATGATAGTGGTGCAGTTTCTTGTAGACACCAAAAAAGAGAAAAAAGTATGGAATTTTGTGAGAAAACGTGTTAAAAACTTGAGATTGGCCCTCCTTCTAGCGCCAAATGTAGAACCCAAATCCTATACCTGCACAAACACAATATTAGATCAAATGCAAGTAAGAACCAATATTCCCCATAAAATTCATCTACAAATACTCAAATAGGAAAGAAATTGAAGAACAAAGCAAAGAAAGTAATTGAAATCCTATTTAAACATGCAAAATCTTAATCCCATGGGGGAATTGGTGCCAATTTGATGTGGAAATTGGCCCTTTCCCAACTCCTTTGCAAGCTTGGTGAAGATTTGGTGGATGATTGAAGCTCCTTGATGAAATTTTGGCCTAACCTTGCTATGAAACAATGAAAATGATGAACACTTGATATGAAATGGATAAAATTAGCTCTCAATGTGAAGAGAGTAACTTTGCTCTAAGTTGTGGATCCAAAATACAAAGGAAAACCTTCTATTTATAGAAATACAAGATGTAGGAATGAACAAAATGGAGCAATGTGGGATCATTCAACATTCAATGGGCAAGTGCCACTTGTCAAGATGTGAATGGAAGAAGTTTGAACACATTTTGATGAATGTGCACAATAAATGATATTAGGTGGAATTTCAAATTTGTGAAATGACTTGTTGGAGGGAGAAAAGAATGAATTAAATGCCACTTGGCTCAAATCCACTTGGAGGGATTTTCAAACTTGGAGGAATATTCCCCTAAAGATGTCATGTTCAAAGAAAATAGAGATTTAATAAATCATTCAAATGTATTTTCATGTGCAAGTGGAAAAATCTAGAGGATTTAGGTGATTAGGATTAAATTAGAATGGGGAAAACAATCTAAACTATGCATCTACGCTTCTAAATAAGATATTGCATCTAAGATTAAGAATTTTAAACGAATTTAAAATACAAATCTACAGAAATCTATCCTATTGCTCTCTAACTCTAAAGATTTCTCTAATCTACTTAGCTCTCAGATTTTTAAGCTAATTAAACTATTGAAATGACACTTAGAGAATGAGAAATGAACTAATCTATTCTAATATGATTAAATATGCAAATTCTATTGTATTGGCAGCCATGACTGCAAATGATGGATGCTTGATTGCTGCTTGATGGATGATGGATGGATGCTTGAATGCTTGATTGCTTGGATGCTTGAATGCTTTGGAAACCTGCAGAGTAAGATTGCTTAAGTTGGGATCCATTTCTTGTAGCCCAAGAGCTATATTTATAGCTTTCACGGCAGCACAATTGCACAGGAACACGGGATGAGGGGCTGTGATTTTATCTGGAGAATCCAAAGGCATGGGATGAGAAGAAGGAGCTGATCATGGAGAATGGTTTCTCCCCATGAAAACACCAGGCAAGATAAGAGGGAAGGTGGGTGGAAGGTTGTTGAGAGAATTTCTTGGAGGTTTGTCCCTGAAGCTTTTCTCGTGAATGGCAGTGCCATTAATTTGAATTTTGAGAAATTAATTTTATTGGTGAGTGAATAGTGCATAAATTTAAATAAATTTAATTTATTATTTAAATTTAGCAAAAAGAGGAATAAATAATTTAATAAATCAAACTATAGGGTTTGTTTATTAAATTAAAAGGAGAATAATAATTAAATAAAATATTTTTAGCGATCTTTATTTAATTAAGAAGAAATGTGATTTTAAATAACACAAATTTATTAAATTGTGTATTTAATTTTAAGATAGAAGTAATAATGATAATAAATAAAACAAAGTTTTTAATTTTGTTTATTTAATTAAGAGAGAAATAATATGGTGATAATAATAATAATTTAAATAAAACAAAGTTATTAATTTTGTTTATTTAATTAGGAGAGAAAAATAGAAGAATTAATAAATGAACTTAATATAAATAAATATTTCTATTTATTTACTAAGTAGAAGAATTTAAGATTAATTAATCAAATAAGTTGTATTCAATTAATTAGATTCTCCAGACCATTTTTAGGTGTCTACATTTTGCCCCTCTTTGAAGTGATGTGTTTACGCAGTGCTTCAAAGAATGATTTTGCTTCAGCTGCCAGTATTGACGAAAGGTTTTAAAGCATGCCCCAGACTTGCCCTAGATGTTGAATTTGGAAATAATAGTGATATATGCCCCCTCGGGAGATAAATTGATGAGTTTTGGATTTTTATGATTTTTCAAGAATTTTGAATTTTTATGATGGTTTGATGATGAATTTGGTAAAGAAATAATTTCTCCCGACTAGATTGTCAAATACGGCCCTGTGATAGATAAGAAATAATTCCTCAGAAGGAAAAATATATAAATCCTGTAAAAACCTCCCAAAAATAACCTATAAATGCTCCAAAGGTCATTTTCAAAAGTCATTTGTGCATTTGACTTTTGCAATCTTGTGATAGTGAATTTCAGAGTACCAGAGCCTCAGGATGCCGATCCCCTACCACACCCACCGACTCGAGCGTGTGCGCCGTCACCAGCGTCCGGCCGATTATGGACCTCCGGTATGTACCCCAACTCGTCCTCGTAATTTGCGCCCATATTTTTGATGTGTTTTTGAACGTGTTTTAGTGTTTTAGCGCGTGGTGAACGCGGTTTAGCGCGTTCGTGCTCTGTTGTAGCGCGCCATAATTATAGCGCATCAGGTCAATAGTGTAGCGTGTCTGGTAAGTTTTGTAGCGCGTCAAAAGTTTTAGCGCGCAGGGTTAAATCTACAGCGCGTCCGTGTAATTTTGTAGTGCGCCAGAAATTTTAGCGCACATGGTCAAATCTGTAGCGCGCCCGGGGAGTTTTGTAGCGTGCCAGACTTTTTAGCGCATTAGGTTGATTTTGTAGCGCTTTGGGTATAGATTGATGTAACATTGTGCATTTTGATTTTCGTTGATTTGTCGGTGATTCCATCTAGTTTAGCTTGATGTTGACTAAATAAATGGTAGACAATCTCTTGATGAGCGAGATTCATTGATTGATAATAATTACCCTCATGATAGGCGAGGACTAATTATGCGTTTCGAATGATTGAACCCAATTGATAGATGAGGGTTCCTTGATGATTTGATAGGTTGACAGGAAAAAGCACAATTTTTGAAAATTTTGATGATCTTTTGATATTTTGATTAAAATGTTTTGTTTGTATGATAACAGGAGCATTTAGATGTTATCCAGGTGCGAGAGCAGTTCCCGTGGCCCTTTGATATGATACCAAGACTGTCACCTGATGAGAGACAACATATTGCTGCTTGTGGTTTGGCGACATTACTTGACATGCCCCATATTAGACTCAATAGGGGTCTATTGACAGCTTTGGCGGAGCGGTGGCATAGTGACCACAACACCTTTCACTTACCTACCGGCGAGATGACCGTGACGCTAGAGGATGTATGGCGTATTCTTCGTATTCCTTTTGTTGGAGAGATTGTGGTTCATGATTCAGAGGAGGTTGGTGGGGTAGAGGCCATGCAGAGAGTCTTTCAGGATCCCCACATTGCAGGAGAGTGGATTCCATGGGTAGATATGTATGAGTCATATGCTCCGCTTCCTTCAGTTTTGGCCGGTTTTATTGGTGGATTCCTTTGTCTTGATAAGAGGTCAAAGGGTTTATCTCTTGGATGGGGTCGGGTGCTAGAGGGTCTAGTTGTTCATAGGACGAGATATGCTTGGGGCATGTGCATGCTTGCCCAGTTATATCATGATTTGCATTGGATTGTGTATCTCGGCGGTAGCAGTTTATCGGCAGGGGCTACTCTTCTCCAGGTATGGGCATGGGAGCATATTGTTGTTATGCGTCCTGTGCCAGTGTTGGCTAGACCAGCGACGAGGCCATATGTATTTCGGTATAGAGGCAGGCCTACCCAGCATATGATGGGTAAGCTTGAGTATTGGAGGCGGATTATTGATGATGTAGAGGCAGTGACCTGGCGTCCGTACTTAGACTGTGATGACTAGGACAATGATGATATTGAGTTGGGGTTCTTGTCCAATTCGATGTATTTGATCGGGAAGAGCGCCAGGGTCTTGGAGCGATTCCTGTTTCGTCGTGTGTACAGGCAGTATGGCATTGTTCAGTGCATGCCACAGGGTGTAGCACATTATGGCCGATGTCGGATAGATGTTCCTGATTGGGGTCCCAGTTTGCCTTATGGGGCACTTGTTGAGGGTTACCGTGCTTTACAGCCATGAGCATGGGATGTCCGACGGGACATTGTCGAGGCACCCATTACTCCCGAGTATGGAGAGTATCTGGATCTGCACCCTCCTCCACGTATCACTATTCCAGATGAGCCTGTACCAGCACCAGCGGCAGCACCAGCAGCAGCACCAGCAGGGGGTGTTCAGGTTGGTCAGCGATGGGGGAGAGAGGAGGATGTTGATGTGGATGTGGAGAGCAGCTTGGAGACTGACAGTGATGAGAGTTCTAGTAGCAGCGAGGATAGCAGTGATGATGATGGCGGAGATGGGGGGAGACCGAGTGTAGCAAGTACTTCAGAGCCATTTATTAGTGCACCTCGTAAGAGGCAGGCTGTTGCTTCCTCGTCGGCAGATCCATCAGAGGTCGTGGGTTTACAAGTGCAGGTGCAGACATTGCAGGGACAGCTAGCATAGGTGCAGGGGTTATTAGCACAGACACAGGCTTAGACGCAGGCACAGCTAGCTACTGCTCAGACTCAGATTACATCTTTGATTAGGGAGAGAGATGGGGCTCTATAGGCAGCAGCAACCGCACAGGCTCAATTGACAGGTTTACGAGCACAGTTGTCCACTACCGAGGCACAGATCACAGCCTTGATTGCTGAGCGAGACATTATTAGACAGACAGCAGAGACAGCACAGGCTACTGCAGAGAGTGGCAGATGGGACTTCTGTGGCAGACTACATGCGAGAGGCCATGCGGGCCGGTGCCGAAATTGAGTTTTACAGGAGTCACTACCATGAGCTTTGCCCCGTAGAGCAGAGAGTCAGTTATGCTCAGTCTCGTTCAGAGAGGACTCGTTCGAGGACAGTGAGTAGAGGTGTGACACAGCCGCTTCCGAGAGGTCCGAGAGATCCTGGGACATCTGGTGGTGGTACTGATACTGGTGCGAGACCTGCCCCTTCTGGTGGGAGTACTACTTGATATCAGCTATTTTTGACACGATGTTATTTTCATTCTTTTCAGACTTCATTGTATACTTGACACTTGATGAGATATATATGTGCAGCGGTTCGATTGATCTATGATATGTTTTTACATGATTTATTCATTGATCTATGATGTTTTCTATATGATTGATGTGATGGATGCATTTTTTTATGATGATTTATTTTACATAGCTTGTATGGATGTATTAATGATGATGTGATATGATATTGATGATGTATTTCTTTTCTTAATGAGATGCTATGAATGGAAAAAATGTGATGTAAATGAATGATGTATGAATGAGATAAAAATGAAATGAAGTTTAATATGAAATGTGAATGATATGATATATATGAAATGTGATGTAATTTGTAAATGAATGATGTAATGAAATGTAAGTGGTGTATGATAGATGAGATGGAATGCAATGATGTATGATGAAAATGTAATGATGAGAATGTGATGATGTAAATGAAAATGATGTATGAATGAGATGAAATGTAAATGAAATGTGATAAATGAATATGTGATATGTGATAAATGAATGAATGATGTTTAATGAAATGGAATGATATATGAAGGAATTGTAAATGTAATGATAGATGAGTAGATGATGTTTAATGAATGATGTTATGTAAATGTAAATGAATGAATTGTAAATAAATGATATATGAATGATATGTAATGATGTATGGATGAATGATGTTTAATGAATGATGAGATGTAAATGTAAATGAATGTCATATTAATGAGATGAAATGTAAATGAAATGTGATAAATGAATATGTGATATGTGAATGAATGAATGAATGATATTTAATGAAATGGAATGATATATGAATTGATGGTAAATGTAATGATAGATGAGTAGATGATGTTTAATGAATGATGAGATGTAAATGTAAATGAATGAATTGTAAATAAATGATATATGAATGATATGTAATGAAATGATGTATGGATGTATGATGTGTCTAATGAAATGGAAATGAATGATGTAACATAACGTGTATATGATGTCATGAAATGAGATGTTTATTGTGAATTTTATGATGGGATGAAGAGATGATCTTATATGCATGCCGTTATGAAAATTGTATGTGTCAAGTATACTCAATCTTTAATAAGAAAAGATAACATCGTTTGTGAATGAATCATTGTAACTTGTGCCACCAGTACTTTGCAGATGTATTATTATGAATGCAATCTATGTTAACCATGCAAATGCCTATTTTATCAATGCAAACCTAAGTGTCATTTCAATAATCATTTTATTCTACTTTGTATCAACACTGAGCTTTATTTTAAAATGTTAGCGAACACAAGCATCAATGATATGAGATAGATCAATGATGACCTGAGTATTTCTTTCATGATTTTTGATATTGCAAGCGAACACAAGCATCATAGTATAAGATAGACCAATGATGACCTGAGCATTTCTTGCGTAAAAAAACAAGAATTAATCATTTTCTTAAGTGAATTGGAATGTCATCCATGATACTTGGTAGAGCACTTCCCGCGACAATTCACAAAATAATAATGACTAACTCACAAACAACAAACAAAGAAAAGGTATCATTCTTCTTCCTTACTTCTCTAGTTCAATATATCATTGAGTAGCTCCAAAGAAATGATAATCAAATGGTAAAATGAAAAAGCACAACAATTCAAATTCTACTTAATGTATTTTCAAATCATTATTCAGATTAGATCATCAGTGTTGAGTTGTGTGTGCCGATGTGTGCATGATATTCCCAAATGTTTGACCAAATGATGTGACCTAAAAGACCTATCCTAGGGGTCTCGGGGACTGATCAAAGATTAGTCTTGCCTACGTTATACACGCAGAGATCACGTAGTTCGACTGACAGAGACTCCATTTTCTGACTGATGTAGACTCTATTTTTGTGTTTTTGATTTTTATGATGTTTTTGGGTTTTGATTTTTAGAGTGTTTTGGATTTTGATTTTCGATGTTTTGGATTTGATTTTCGATGTTTTTGGATTTTGATTTTTAACGATGTTTTGGATTTTGATTTTCGATGTTTTGGATTTTGATTTTCGGTGTTTTTGGATTTTGAGGATTTTTTACGATGTTTTGGATTTGATTTTAAAGTGTTTTGGATTTTGATTTTTTGATGTTTTTGGATTTTGATTTTCGATGTTTTTGGATTTTAATTTTTCCTGATGTTTTGGATTTTGATTTTGATGTTTTGGATTTTTGATTTTTACGATGTTTTTGGATTTTGATTTTACGATGTTTTTGGATTTGATTTTTCGTGTTTTGGATTTTGATGGGTTGCCACTTGATGTTGTCATGTTTGACTGCCTTTCCCTATAAGCTGAAAGTCTACTTGTACTAGATAACATTAGGATGTTGCCCCCAAGCCAGGGTAAAACATGGTATCTCTGCTATGATATGGATAGTGATAATCTCAAATGATAGATGGAAATGATATGAAAGGAAACAATCGTAACAACACTGTACCTAATAGATAGAGGAGGTTGGTGAAAATCACAAGTAACGCCTGTTTGCCATGTTTTCATCACTTGTTTTTTATTGTGTCCTCTTTCCTTTTCTTTTGTATTTGTATTTTTATATATTATTATTATTATTATTATTATTTTTTCTGTCATCATGACGCCTGTTTGCCAGGTTTTCATCAAGACAACTTTATTGACCGTGCACTAGATATCCTCAAGTGTAGAATCGCCTGAGATGAATGTTGTTCATGGGTTCCTCCAACATGTCTCCTTCTGGTGTAGATAGTTGGTATGCTCCTGATCCATAGAATGATATGATGACAGGTCTATCCAGTTAGGTTCAAACTTTTCCCTTCTTTTCTCTATAAGCTTGATTTCTAGGAACAAAGTAGGACCAAATCTCCAATGCAGAAGACTCTAGGCTTAACCCTATGATTATGGATTCCTAGACATTCTTTTTGATGGTGTCAAATGATTGTGACTTGTTGTCGGCGTTGATGGTAGCTCTCCTAATTCACAGTCTAGAGATCCTATAATCTTCATCTGAAATGAGTCCCTTTAGTGAAACTCGAAGGGATGGAATTTCTACCTCAATAGGTAATATTGCCTCTGATCCATAAACAAGAGCATATGATGTAGCTCCTGTTGGTGTTCTGATGCTAGTCCTGTAAGCCCAAAGAGCAGGGTTAAGCTGAACGTGCCAATCACACCCTACCTCATTTATAGTTTTCTTGAGAATCTTTAGGATTGTTTTGTTGGAAGCTTCTGCCTGTCCATTACCTTGAGGGTAATATGGGGTTGAAAAGCGATGTTGGATGTGAAACTTTTCACACAATTCTTGGACGTCTTGGTTCTTGAAAGGCCTGCCATTATCTGTGATGATTGACTGGGGTATCCCATATCTACGAATGAGATAATTAAGTATGAAAGATGATATTTTCTTCCCAGTGATTGTGGTTAAGGGAACTGCCTCCACCCATTTTGTAAAATATTCGGTTGCTGTGATAATGAACTTGTGTCCATTAGATGAAGATGGGTTAATTTTCCCCACTAGGTCTAATCCCCACTGACAGAAAGGCCATGTAGTTGCAAATGGATGTAGCTCTTGTGCTGGTGCATGTATAAGATTGCCATGGATCTGGCATTTTGAACATCTTTTGACAAACTGATAAGATTCTTGCTCCATGTTTGGCCAGTAATACCCCAAATGAAGGAGTTTCTTGGCTAAAGATAATCCACTTGAATGTGTACCACAAATTCCTTCATGGACCTTGTGTAAAGCGGAAGCGGATTCATCATGTTCTAAACAACGTAAAAGAGTACCATCTAGGCCTCGACGGTAAAGGGTGTCGGAAATAATGGTATGCTTGGTGGATTAGTGTATGAAGTTGTTCTTTTGGTTGCGAGAAAGATCTGGTGGTAAGGTATTATCTTTCAGATAAGTATAAATGTCTTCATAAATGGAAGATTGGGCACTATCCAAAAGGCTTATAGTTTGGGATTTGGGATTTGCGTATGCAAGATTTGATACTTGTTCTATAATAAATCGATATCGATCTTGCATTTTAGGCATTTGTAGAAGAGATGCTATTGTGGCCATGGCATCTACTGCTTTGTTCTTTGATCTTGGTATCTGCTCAAATTTGATTTCTATGAAGTATTTTCTTAGGTCATCTACCAACCTCTTGTATAAAATCAGTGTGTCATCCTTAGTTTGGTAATCATTGTTGACTTGGTAGATGATTAACTGGGAGTCTCCATACACCTATAGTTCTATGATTTTCCAGTCAATAGCCACTTTAATTCCAAGGATCAAAGCTTCATATTCTGCCACATTGTTAGTGCAAAGGAAAGTAAGCCTGTAAGATTGTGGAATTTTGTGCCCAAGAGGTGTGACAAATAGAATTCCTGCCCCTGATCCATGTTGTGTGTAGGATCCATCAAAGTAGAGTTGCCATGGTTGTGTTGTAACGTTGAGGATATCCGCATCGGGAAATTCCATGGTCATAGGATGACTGTCTGATAATGGAGCTTCTGCTAATTGATCGGCGATGACTTGTCCTTTGATAGCTCGCCTTTCAACATACTGAATATCAAACTCACTGAGGAGCATGACCCACTTTGCCAACCTTCCTGTTAAAGTTTCTTTGCTCAGTAAATACTTGAGAGGATCAATTTTTGCAACGAGCTTGATAGTGTGAGTGAGCATATAGTGTCGCAATTTTTGTGTTGCAAATACTACTGCTAAGCATGATTTTTCAATGAAGGTGTACTTTACTTCATGTCCATTGAGTGTCCTGCTGATATAGTATATAGCCTGTTCCTTTCCTTCCCTATCCTCTTGTGCTAGCAAGGCTCCTAAAGAAATATCCGTTGTTGCGATATATAGCAACAATGGCTTGTCTTCAGTGGGTGGTACCAAGATTGGTGGTGTCATCAAATAATGCTTAATTTGATTGAAAGTGTTCTCGCACTGTTCATCCCATTTAAAAGACACATTTTTATGCAAAAGATGGTTGAATGGATGGCACCAATCTGCTAGTTGAGAGATGAATCTTCTGATGGACTGTAGTCGGCCTTGTAGAGATCTTAATGTACTGATATTCTTAGGAGGTGGCATTTCCATAATGGCCTTAACTTTTGCTGGATCTACTTCAATTCCCTTTGTAGAAACTATGTGTCCTAGGAGTTTTACTGATGTTACTCCAAAGGCACATTTCTTAGGATTTAATCTGACTTTGAATTTTTCCAACCTGTCAAATATTTTGGCCAGTATCTCTAGATGTCCTTCTCTGGTGTAAGATTTGGCTAAGATGTCATCCACATAGTCCTCCATGAAGGTGTGCATCATGTCATGGAAGATTGTTGTCATAGCTCGTTGGTATGTAGCTCCTGCATTCTTTAACCCAAAAGGCATGACGTTCCAGCAAAAGGTGCCCCATGGACATGTAAATGTTGTCTTTTCTTGGTCTTCAGGAGCTATCTTGATTTGATTGTATCCTAAAAATCCATCCATGAGTGATAACATTTGATGGCCAGCTGTTAGATCTACAATCATGTCTATGTTTGGCAAAGGAAAATCATCCTTTGGACATGCTTTATTTAAATCCCAGAAATCAGTACATATTCTAATGGTGTTATCTGGCTTTGAAACAGGTACAATGTTGGATATCCATTCCGCATAATCAATAGATCTGATAAATCCAGCATCTAGTAGTTTCTTCAAATCATTTTTGACTAATAATGCAACATGTGGATGCATTTTTCTCAGCTTTTGTTTTACTGGTTTAGTGCCAGTTGGTAAGGATAAGTGATGCATAATAAGATCTGTGTCTAAGCTTGACATGTCAGAGTATGACCAAGCAAAATTGATGCATCGTTCTTCAAAGAATTTGATAAAATCCGGCTTTTCTGTATCTGTCATGGAAGCTGCTAGGTGTAGGATTCTTGCTTTCTCCGCTGTGCCAATATTAATAGACTGTGTGGGTTCTATCAACACTGATGATCTTTCATGGTAATGTTGCGGGAGGATGTCAAACCTTCCATCCTTTGATGCCTCAATGAGGTTTTCACCATTGGATGCGTTCTTTGTTTTTACTATTTTAGGATCAAATACTGCCATAGAATGGTTTTCACCATTAGATCCATTTTTTAATTTCATATTTTTGCAACTGGAAGGCTTCACATCGTCCTGCCTAAAAGCATCGTTAAAAGAAGTATTGGTAGAACAAGTATTGGATTCCTCACAGCAAAGGTAGTTGATAATGGCGGAATCATTGTCAAAAACAGGGAGATCAATAGGGTGTTGGGGTTCCCATTCGATAAGCTCGGGATGTAGTAAAGGCAACGAATCATTAGATGGGTTGAGGTCAGCGATTGTGAAAGCTCGGACGGAAATGTCGTCTAGGTTGTTTGTGGTTATGTCGAGGCCTACAAAGGTATTTTCTTCCACATCATTTATCTCAATCGATGTCCGTTCATCTTCACTTGAGTCATCGAAATTTTGTGTTTCATAGACAATAGGATTAAAGCTTGAGCTTTGACCCTCCTCGTGTTTGGGGGTATACTTTTTGATAATGTCAATCTGAATATCTTCATAGGAAACATATGATAAGTTGTCCCACTCATACTCATTTGAATCCGTTTCAGAGTTATCTCTTATTTGAAGAATACGCTCCACAGTTTTATTGGTGATTTATGCTGTTGTTTTTTCTGTGTATCCTAGTCCAGTTTTGCCATTCTGCTGAATTGTGAGGACTTGGATTGGTTCTGTCACACTTTGTTTCCCTCGATCAAGAGATCCTTGTTCTGCTACATATCCTAGTCCCGTTTTATCTTTATGTTGGAGCGTAAGAGGCTGGATTGGTTCTATTATGCCTTGTTTCCTTAACCTGAGGGGTCCCTGTCCTGAATATCCCATCTTCTCCAGAATAGTTTTTCCTTTTCCATATTGATTTGTCTCTATGATGTTACTTGTAGAAGTAGAGGTCTCCTCATCCTTATAAAGCCAATTTAGTATGGCCTTATCTTCTGATTCTTCATTTAAGCTCCCAGCTTTTATAAATCTGCCATCTAATGCTGTTGTAGATTGTTCTGAAGTGTGGGTGTTTGTAGATGGTTGTCCATATGTTTGTAAAGAGGATAACATTTGTGATAGATGAAATGAGTGTCCAACACCATATTCACTTATTCCTTTGTCACTTATATGTACTTCCTTGGTGAATTGATGTGAGAGTGGAGCCAATTGTTCTTCAACATTTGAAGGGTTAGATTGTGCCACCCTTATCTCTTGTGATCTTTGTTGTTTTGGAAGCCACTTTGATATGAAGCTCTGTTGTTGCTCACTATCTGATGTGCTAACTTCTTTGTTGTTAGGTATGAATGTATCCTGAGATGTCTTCAATGTATGACAAGCTTGGGTGTCATTGTAGTCTGCTGTGATTGTTACCTCCTGTCCATTGACGGGAAATTTTAGGCATTGATGATAGGTAGAAGGTACTGCTTGCATATCATGTATCCAAGGGCATCCCAGCAGTATGTTGTATGTCAGTTCTCTATCTAAGACTTGGAAAACCACTTTTTGGACAATAGGTCCCACTTGAATGGGTAATATGATCAATCCTTTAGAGGATCTTTCTTCCTCATCATATGCTTTGATTGTGATTTTTCTTCTTGTATCAATGGCTTCATCTGAGTATCCTAGTGCACGAATCAGCTTTAAGGTACAAATATTTAAACCAGCCCCTCCATCTATCAGGACACGTTTTACACGATGTTTATGGATAAGGACTTCAATGTGAAGGGCAAAATTATGCGGATGGGTGAGTGATACATCATCATGTTCGGAAAAAGAAAGGCAATGAGGTGCAGATAGATGTCCCACCATAGCTTGGAATTGACACACATCTAGATTGTTAGGTACCGTAGTTGATACAAGAGCTTGTTCAAGAACCTCTTTGTGTGATGGGGAAATCTTCAAAAGTTCCAAGATTGATATTTGTGCCGGTATTTTCTGCAATTGATCGATGAGATTATATTGATTGGAGGAGGATCGCTGATAGGATGATGTGAAATTATACTCAATATAACTTTGGATTGTGCCCTTGTTGTGGCATTAACCGGTTGGTACTCTTGTTTCCCTTTGAGTGTGATTACATTGATTTGGTTTTCAGATTTGTCCATATGTTGTACCAAATTGGTAGATGTAATGTCATTGTTCTAATTGATTTGATTGCATAACTCCTCATCCTCCTTGGCAGCAGACAAACAAAGGATTGTTGTGTCGTAAACATAACCAACATTCTTGCCTTTAGTGTTTGTAGAAGAGGATTCTCCCTTCTGATAATTGGGTAGAGGATTTTTGAACGTTGTATGATCCTTGTTTGTTTGGTGTCCCTCTACAAATACTTTCTTTTGATCTATGAGGTCTTGTACCGCATGTTTTAATTACCAACAATTTTTAGTCATGTGGCCTTTATTTTGATGGTAGTGATAGTAATGTAAGTCATTCCACCATGATGGTTTGACTTGAGGGTCCCAATTTCTAGCCTCTTGCACTTGAATGAGTTTTTCGTTTAAAAGTTCTTTGAGGAATGATTCCAATGATTGTCCTAATGGCGTGAATTTCCGTTTATTGGATGGTCGTTGGAATGATTGGGTTTTTGTCTCTCCACTGTTTTGATTATTCCCTTGATCATTACTTTGTTTGTCATTAAGACCATTGTTTTGTCTGTTTGTGGGGGTTGGTGTCAACGTGAATACTGGTTTAGATATTATTGTGTAGCTTCGATCATGGTATCGATTCTTGTTCTTTTGCCAAAATATTGGCTTTTCGTTGATGTTGTTAGAGGAATTGTTATTGTTTGAACCCTCAATGAAGTGTTTGATTGTTCCTCTTTTGATTAGAGCCTCTTCGATTTTGAGCCCCTTTTCGATAACTTGTTCAAATGTGGATGGACATTGTAAGTCCAATCTGTAATTCATGTCATCCACTAAGTTATCAATAAACATCTCTATCTTTTCCTCTTCGGGAATAGATCTAGGGTATTTAGCAAATAACCTTCTCCATCGTTGGAGAAAGGAAAGAAAATTTTCACCTTTTGCTTGTTTGGTGTTGTAGAGTTCTTTCAAGGTTACCCCATGTTGGATGTTGAATGAGAAGTGTGTAATGAACCTATTGATTAGTTCTTCAAAGGATTGAATCCCAGGTTCCAATTTAGAAAACCACTCCATGCAAGTGTTTCCTAAGCTTCTTGGAAATAATCGTAGTAAGTAAGAGTCCTCATGTGCGAACTCTATGCTCATAGCTCGAAATTCCCGTACGTGATCAAACAGATCAGTTCTCCCATTATATTTGTTGTATGTTGGGTACTCACAATACCTTGGAAATGGTATCATGTTAATGCTTGAGTCAAATGGATAAGGGAAAATGTCTTGCAATAAATATCTCTTTGTTGGCCCTTGTTGGATATTTTGGAACTATAATTGCAATTGTTGGATTTGTCTTGTCAAAGCATCTATTTGATTTGGATTTTCTATACTAGTTGAGTTAGGTGTGGCTGTTTCCTTGAGTTGATTGACATCAAAGTCTTTAGGAAGTTTAGCACCTTTGTCAGCTAATAGTAGAAGATACTTTTCCATGTCTTGCTCTAGCATCTTTTCCATAAATTTATGGAAATGAGGTCTTGTTGAACTTTCTCGATTTCCTCTGTAGTTATTTCTTTCTCATATGAGTTAATAAGAGGATCAGTGTTGCTATATTGTCCCCAAGGGTTTTCTTTAGCCATGGCTGCTATTCTTTCATTTTCTTGTTCTTGTTGTTTTTGATATGTTGCTCGTGTGAAAATAGGCATACAAACGTTTAAAGTTTTACTCTAGACTTTGATCTTGGATTTGATTGGATAAGTGTCAAGGTTGTTGATTTAAAATCTGATTTATTTTTATCTAGTTTCGTGATGGAAGGATGATAAAATCCTTGATAGGGAAACTTTGATAGAAAATCTCAGATTTTGGTGATAATGACACTATGCAAGATGCTGCAAGATCTAGGTGTAGGGGTAAAGCTTTCCTTTTGTGTGACTTAAGTGTTATGGACTGTGAAAAAAAATGTTCTGGACTGATGAAACCTTGTTATCGATATGGGTAAACTGACAAAATGTCCTATTAACTCTCTATTTTTTTGACTTTATGGCGTGCTAAAACAGAGACCGGGCACGCTAAAACAGATACTGGGCGCGCTAAAACAGAGACCGGGCGCACTGAAATAGAGACCAGGAGCGCTAAAACAGAGACCGGGCGCGCTAAAACAGAGACCACGAGCGCTAAAACAGAGACTGGGAGTGCTGAAATAGAGACCAGGCGCGCTAAAACAGAACCTTAAGGTGTTTAAGATAGAAAAAAAAACTATCTTATTCTATGAAACTCACTTGGCCTGGTATCATATTGGATGGCTGGTTGTGGGATGTATTCTGGATGAATTCTCTGACTGTGATTGTGGTGTTGCCTAAGAGCTCTTCTTTGGAAATATGCTTGTGAATCTAAGGGAGCTACAGCGTAGTCGTCTGTATAACCTCTAGAGAAATCGTGATACCTATGAATGAAAGTCCTATGTTGGAGTAGAACTTTCCTGCTTTGATATAGAAATCGTTGTTTTCTTAGGAGTTGTTTGTATGCAAGTGTTTTCTTTGGTTTTCGGATTCGTTTGGCAAGAGATTTCTTGACAAACTTGGTGGATACCCAATCTCGAATCATGAGAAATCCACAAGTGCGTTGATTTTAAGGATTTTTTGTGATGATCTTATCTGAGTTTAATGATAGAAAACACAGCAATCAAGAATAGAATGGTTGTCTTTAAAAATCCTAGAATCTAAACAAATAGTGTATGTTCTCAAGAATCAATGATTCTTCTTGATTTTCACTAGTTTGATAGCAAGATAAAACACTTCAGATAGACTCACTCCTAGAGATAAAAGGTCATCGTTATATACTCGAACGGCCCACAGCTTGGAATTGCGTCGACTCACACAGCCATGTCACCCCCTAGAGGGTGCCCATGTTTTTGTCTTTTCTAGGTGCGTACTCAGAGTGACGGAATTGGATACCAGATCCCCTGAGCAAACAGTCCTTGGCAATTATATGGTGAGTGCTTGAGGGTAGATTCTTCCCCGCCCCTGCACCGCCGAGTATTACAATGTTTAGAAACTGATAGGCGTGCTTCTATTTCTAGGTTCTTAGATAGGGTTTCCGTTCGGAGCGGAAAATGGATAAACTCCCTTGAGAGACCTCCCAATCTTTAAAACAAAGATTTGGGGGATGGTTATCCTGCACACTTCCGTTGAAAGAGGGTTTCCCCAAATTCACATAAATTTTTAAGTGGGTTGGAATACCATGGCTTTTGGCTGTCCCCACTTAGGTCGTTCCCGTAGGGTGAGTACTTTTTCCCACTACGGCAGGCCTGCCTAAAGGTTTTAAGAAATATTTAAAATGCATAAAGTAAATGGTGAGTCTGGTATTCTGATGCACCCAGTTAAGGGGAGAGCATAAACCTATCACCCAATCACAGCAAAGATGTTTGTTCTTTTTAAAACCCAAAAGACAAGTGATTTACTCTATATGGAGATATTGCTCCATGATAAGCATGATGTTCAATTTTTAAACCACAAAATAAATGTGACGTTTCTATCCTAGGATTGATCAATTTTTATCCATTTCTATCCTAGGATTGGTAAATTTTAACCATTTCTATCCTAGGATTGGTAAATTTTAACTGTTTCTATCCTAGGATTGGTAAATTTTAACCAAACAAAAAGACAAAAATAGAATCTGGCCGCGGACGCGTTGGATCCAGATAAAAGAAATGACTTCAAAGATAAAAAGGTGGCACGTTGGAACAGGAACCCGGCGCGCTAGAACAGTAATCGGGAGCGCTGGAACAGTAACCCGGCACGCTGGAACAGGAACCCGACGCACTGAAATAGAACACCGGCGAGCTGCAAAAACTCACGATTTCGCAAAAACTTTCACACCGATACCTGTAGAACACAATTTTCAAAATTTTAGTAAAATATGGGGTAAAGCCCCATGGTGGGCGCAATCTGTAAGCGGTAGAATGGGGAAAACAATCTAAACTATGCGTCTACGCTTCTAAATAAGATATTGCATCTAAAACTTAATGAATTCAAACTAATTTAAACTAGAAAGCTT
>VDFB02327489.1:0-5000 GCA_007258455.2 Sequoia sempervirens
TTAGGAACCTTGTATCAATGCTAGACTTAGGGCTTGATTTTGATTGTTTGAGTTGGATAATGAACTTGTAAGCCCTAAGATGTTGGATGTGATCTTATGATGAACTTGTAAGCCCTAAGATGTTGGATGTGATCTTATGATAAACTTGTTCAAAGGTGTGCTAATTTAACTAGAGGTATGAGAAATGATGCATTCCCATACTCCTAATTAAACAATGTGATTTTTGATTTTGATGATTTACCCAAGTCGAGAATGACATTTCCAAAGCTCCAAAGTTGTTTGTGGGATGAAGATGATAAATATTTGGAATTTGGATGAAGTGTTTGATTTGGACCTAAATGAACCTAGGAAGGACTTTTTTACAAGACCAAGATAGTGAAGAACATGCCTTTCTCTAAGAGTAATTCAAAATCAAAAGACCAATGTTTGCATGAAAACCATATGACCAAAAGATGCCAAGCACATGTGTGTGGGGTCCAATTGATTCAATCTTTTCTTAATGAATTCTTTTTACCACAAACACACTCTTGATTAGATTTTGAATCTAGATGTCTAATGTCTCAACTTTCCCCTTATCCTGCAAAGTGTATTATGCGGAAACCAAGGAAATTTGAGGCAAGAGTTACCTATTGTTGACATTAGTAGGAGAAAATTGAGATGAAATCCAAATACTTAGAAGCCTCTAAGGATAAAATCCCAAGGGCAAGCAATAGCATGTGAATTCTTTCAAGGATATTTGCTTCTCCTAAAGGGTTTGAGATTTGATGCACATGTTGAATGTTGGTTTTCCAATGTTTTTGATCAAAGCACTGTGTTTTCAAACTAACTCACAAGTAATATAACACCCTAGCTCAATTGGTACGTTTTTCTTGGTGGGCTTGCCTCATGCCCTTCGTAGTAGAAGAGATGATTTTACATGCAACCAAGGAAAAAATATAAAGGTATGTTAAGAATGAAGTCTTAACCTCTATATTTTAACCAAGATCAGACATGGCAAGTAACTTCTTGGAATCTGAGTTCCAATGCACCACTTTGATAAACTCGGTGAATGGGTTAATAAGCCACTACAAATAAGGGTTTTAGTTTGGACTTTCCATTCGTTGAGATTGACCCATACGACAAGAGTCCCCTTTCAGATCCATCTTGTCAGAATCAACCACGTGATATTGGCGTTTACTCCAATACCCAAATTTATATCCCAGTTGGAAATACTCTTGGCTTTAGAGTGTTACCGGTTGAGTCGTTCCCTTGGGTGAGTACTTTTTCCCCAAAGTAGGCCTTCTAAGATAGACAAAAGCGAATAAATTTATTCATAGTTCGATCAACCTTCATTTAGAAACAAAGGAGAACACATGCAATAGGTTTAATCACACTCGCACAATGTTTTGTTCAATTTTTAAACCCAAATTGAAGTGTGGAGGCAATATTTTATGCAACTTAATGTCATCAAAAAAGACTTTTGATTCTCAAGATTGCTGTGAAGCGTGAGAGAAGTGCATACGCCTTTTTAGATGAGATTACTTTGCATAAGAAATTACAAAACACGAAAAAACACATGTTCATTTTAAGCCTCAAAGCAATGATTTTAATTCTTTTTAATGCACCAAGATGAAGTGTGAAGTTTGTTTGTCAGATTTTATCCCAAAGAACAATGTCTAGTCAGTTTCTAGTGTTTAATTCAATTCAACTTTGAAAACAAACAATGATCTAGTTGGCTTAAAACAAAAAATTAAAGTAGTAAATGGAGGCTCCAAGCATTAAAAAATGCTTTATAAACTCCGAATTTAATGCTCCATCATCCAAGATTCCTCCAAAGATTGCATCTTGCAAACGAAAATTTGTTCTCTTTGCTTGTCCTTTACACCTTTGTTTTCCTTCGTTTTCTTTTTGCTTTCCTTCCTTCCATGTTTTCCTATTAAAAAAAGATAAATCCATCAAATTACATAATTAAAGTCATTGCCTCCAAAGAGTAAAATGATTTTAAAAGGAAAAGACTAACTACTAAATAGAGCATTAATAGTAATCCCCCTTGTTACAAAACTTTTACAATGAAACTTAATTTAGAAGATAACCACTTCCAATAAAGTTCAAAGCTTCTTAGAAAGTCACAAATGAGCAACTCTTACTCAAGAGGATACCTGCAAGGACAATAAATGAGTGATTTTAAACAACAAAGATGCCTATAATAGACCATAAATGAGTAGTAGCTAAAGTAGATATACAATTATTTATTAAAGTATTTATTCTCCCTTGTCTAAATATCTGAACCATTCCACATTTTATTACCTCAACCTGTTGTGATGTCGTCCATTAGACTTAAAAGTGATCTTGATATTCATTGTCTAATCTAAAAGTTAGATATAATAATGACATGCACAAGATTTTTTTAGATTTTCCTATCCCTCTCTCCTATCTCCAACATAAGAAGCTAGAAAGCAACCTTTATTTCAATTGCAAAATTTTGCCAAAATCAACGGTAAAAGGAATGGACAATTAAAAACCATCACCTTACTATGAAAGAGTTTGCATTGCAATAGGTGCTGCGTGGTGAAGCAGCTTTAGACATAGAACTAATTGCTTGGTAGAAAAACAAAGACAAAAATAAATGATTAAGCCTTTAGTTTCAACGTCACTGGCTGATTTCTGTCAATCAAATCAAAGGAAAAATATAGAACATAATGCCAGTGCATTCACACAAGAAATAGCTCAAAAATTAAATATTCTAGCACATTCACCCAAGAAATAAATGAGAGGCATAGGTGAGCACACCATTAAACAGAGCGTTCAAAATGAATTTACTTCTAAATTCAAATTTCAAGCATATCATGCGTGCTCAAATAGTGACTCTCCATTTGATGTTAATCTACATTCATTGAGATGGATTCGATGAAGGCTCACATTGAATGCCAAAAATTTAAAAAATGCATTAAATGGAGAACATCACGTGGCTGCTGCAACAAATCTTTACCTACTGCACCTATTCTTCTGCCAGAATCATTTATTTATGGATTTCTAAATAGATTTCAAGTAAATGCATTTGGTAGGTGTATGACATAACTCCATACTTCCTGTCAGAAGGAAAACAAAATTTTTAAGCAAATACCTTCAGTGAGTGAGTAAAATCGCGCCCAAATTCCTTTGTTTGAAAAAAAAACTTCAAAGTCAATACCATTTGCAGGTGAATAATGAATTAGATGTTTTTAATCAAATGCAAATATATTCACTTTGTACACTTGCTCAAATACCTACACTCTGTTCCCTGCTTTCTTCACATTTTTCTCATTTGTTCATTACTGCAGCAAGAGAAAGATGGCCTCCAAAGTTTTTACAGTCATATGAGCAGCAACATATGTCGGAGCTTGTTGAAGAGTCCCAACAAATGAAAATGCCTTATCATGTCAATGTAAGCCAAGCCTTTGACGATTGCAGCTCGCACCTGCCTCCGTCTGCTTTGAATTCTAGTCTTCAATTCTCAAGAGGCGTTAAAGTACAAAGTACCACATGGAGCCAAAAACCCCCAGACAAAGGTTCAGGATCTTTACCTTGGTCACTGCAGATTTAGCCGACTCAACAAAGACATTTATATGCTGTGAAAAAAGTGGATCTGAAGCTAAAAAAGAAGGATGCACGTGAGGGAAGAGGAAAGGCGTGCTCCCATCACCAGGGCCCACACTGCAGCACTGTAGAAGAATACAGATCTACACCCCCTAAGCGAGCTACTCAGGATGAGAATAGCTGAGACAATATTTATCCTCACAATAAAAAGGTGAGCCGTGTTGGGGGGATGTGATGAACACAGTGCTAGCATCGCCTATTGATTGCTCTAAAGCAAAGGTCGAGGGAAACAAGGGGATGGGCCTTATCCACGCATTCTGATGAGATCGTGGCTCTACCTCTAGTTGTTGAGGGTGAATGCATGAATGAGGTTGGAAAAAATCCAAGACTAATATGGCGGATTCATTTTGCTTACCAGACCCTGCAAGATAGGTGTAAAGCCAACGACAAAAAAGAAGAAGTATAGTGAGGGCCTGCGAACAAAGCGCCTGAAAGAAATGTCTTCTCCAATTGTAGGATATGCACAAAATGAAATTGTTGAACAAACTTTAGAAATTATCAAGCAAAGGCTCTAATGTAATTGAAATTACCAACAATGCTGTTAACCTCAGAAAACTTAACAGAAGAAAGGAACAACTTAATGCAACCCTCCAAATTATTATAGTAGGTTTGACATTCTGATTTGCTATTTCAATACATATTAAAAATGGGTCAAGCCAACCTTTTGAGCCTACAAATACTATTTATAGTTGAATTTGACCATGTTCATACAACATTAAATACCCAGATTAGTATAAATTTCAAGACAAGAAAGTTTCAAAAGGAACAATGCACAACAGACTGTCAGTCAATGTTTAGTTTTACCAGCGATCTAAATGATAAAAAAAGGGTTTAGCTCAATGTTTAATATTCAAATAAACAAATAGTATTGATTTCTCATGATTAATGATAGAGAATATCGAGAAATAAGATGACTAAGAGCATTAACATGATATATTTTTCAATGGCAGAAAAATTTTAACCGTAAAATCATGATTTTTTTTTTTTTTTGTCATTGCTAAAACATAATGCATGGAAATATAATGCCCTCCTTCTAGCACCATTATGTGGACATCAAATTCTGCATTTTCTCAAACACACACATTAGTATTTCCATTTAAAAAAAAACAAAATAAGAACATCCCTATGAAATAATGAAACATGTTAATCATGCAATGAAAGGAATCAAGGAAACTAAACAAAGCATATAAAAAACATGATCCAAATTTATCTCATAGTGGATTGGTGCTATTGTGGAAAATAGCCCTTTCCCAACCCTTGATAAGCTTGATGTTGCAAATGATGGTGGACAAAATTAGTTCTCAATTTAAGAGAATGACTTTGCATGAAGATTGTGTAGTTGTGGAGGATTTGATGAAGGATGAAGCCTTTCATTTATAGACTAT
>VDFB02327490.1:0-13316 GCA_007258455.2 Sequoia sempervirens
AATTTGCACTAGGACTAAATCGCCCAAAGGGGCTTATGATTCCCAGTGAGGGATTTTTTTTATTTTTTTAGAAAATTTCAATGGATTTTTATGCTTTTTATGTTTTATGACTATAATCTAAGTGCAAATGCAGATTTTATATGATTTTCAATGATTTAAGATGCAAAAATGCAACCTATATGCACTTTCACTAATGCTAAATTTAGAAACTCTAGAATGCCAATTAACTAATGCAAAGCCTAATATAATGTTAATGCAAGCAAGATCTAGGATGACAATGAAATACAAATTATAATTATGATGTTATAAATGTAGGTTCACCAAAATGAAAGGAAGAATTTTTTTCAAGTTCTATTGTACAAAGATAGAATAAAAAAATACAACACTCCCATTCAAGAACAAACCCTAGAGATCTCAATGTCAAGTATGCAAAGGAGAAAGAGATCTTGCAATAGGGTTGTTCTAGAGACTAATTGTAAACTAATGATGGGTTCACCACCAAGCTAGGTCTTGGATAGAAAAATACAATGTAAGATAGAATGTGTAACCCTAATATGATGTAATCTTTAACTAAAAGACCTAAAAATGCATGTAAAATAGAATAAAAAGCTATGAGATGAAATGTATGCAATTTAAAATATGAAGAGGACTAAATGAAGGCTTGAAATTTTGTAAAAAATGATTTTAAATCCTATTGAGACTCATATGCCAGTCTGGGAGATTTATTCCCAAATTTGGGTTTTTGTACAAAAAATGGAATTTGGCAAATGGGTGTCTAAATCAGCAAAAGACTAAAAATTGACCTAAACTAGGAATCATGCACTAGAACTTGCATATAAGTCTAGTTAGGGTTGTTTGAATCTTCAAAGTCTAAATATGGTCTTCAAGGTCTGATCTACACTTCCTAATTGATTCCTAAATCCAAAACCCTAATTTGCAGCCTATAGAAGTCTTTAAAGTATCTCCAATGCAAGGTGACAATTTTGACAACTTTAGACACTTTAAAAAGTTTCTCCAAACTTTATCTTCAATGTACCTTCAACCTAAACTTTAGAAACACACATTAAAGGGAAGGAAAAATTTTCTTTGGTTAGTGAATAGGGGTTTTCATTGGTCAAAGACCATTTTCGTAATCAAACCTTGAAATGTAATGAAATAGGAATGGAAAATGATGAATGAAAAAAATAAGATGTTACAACTAACCAATCAACTAACCAATCCCTAGCAATAAGAGGTTACAAACATGTATGAGATGACTCTAATGGATGTAGATCTTAACTCTTGATTGAATGCACATAGATATTGAATTTAATGCTATCTTGAATCAAAAAACCTTGCATCACAATTGTTAGCTCAAAAACTAACATAATGCATGAAGACTTTGACATGATGCTTGATACTTGAATAATGTTCTGAAATGCTTGATAATATGAGCTTGATGCTCTTGAATGCTCTTGTAAACTTAAAATTTCTATAAGGATGAATACTTGACTGCTTGGGGTGAAAATGAGTGAAAGAACCTTGTATTTATACTTAATTATGCAAAATTTCTTAAAATTACAACACTACAAGACGACATTAGATCTAGGAGGATAAAATCCCACCAATAATTTCAATTAATTTCAATTGTGGGTCACACAAGACTCATATACCCAAGGTGTACATATCAGTCCCATTAGGCATATTTTATGGGACCAAATTAAAAAATGCTTAGAAAGATGTAAAATCAGGATCGAGACCCAAAACCATAGGTGGGACCCATATGCTAAAGGTGGTGTATGAGTCTAAGACAAAAAAATATAGGCCACACAACATAAAAACAATTGAATTATGAATGGATGTTGATTTGTGTCAAGATTATCCTTGAAAAGATGCATTAAATGGGGCTTGTGGATGCAAAATAAGACCAATTAATGTATAAAGAATCCCAATTATTAATGACAACCCCAAAAAAGTGTGAAAGTGTGTTACAAAACTTTACAACACCCTAAGTAAGGTAGGATTAGGTTTACTTAGTTTACAAGGGCCCAAGACCTAATGTGAGTGTGTTAAACACATTACAACACTAAGTCAAGGCATCATTATGCTCAATTTTATAAGGAGGGCCCAAACAAGTGTGAAAATGTCAATTTTTTTGACACTATAGAGCTCATTTATGACTTTTGAGATTGGTTTAACATAAATTTTTAGTTGATTATCCTTGAAAATATGCATTAAATGGGGCTTTGGATGGAAAATAAGACCAATTAAAGTATAAAGAAGCCCAATTATTAATGATAACCCCAGAAAAGTGTGAAAGTGTGTTACAAAAATTTACAACACCCTAAGTAAGGTAGGATTAGGTTTACTTAGTTTACAAGGGCCCAAGACCTAATGTGAGTGTGTTAAACACATTACAACACTAATTCAAGGTATCATTATGCTCAATTTTATAAGGAGGGCCCAAACAAGTGTGAAAATGTCACCGACAAATTTTTTTGACACTATAGAGCTAATATATGACTTTGTAGATTGGTTTAACATAATTTTTTAGTGGATTCCTTTGGTAGGGAAACCATGTAACAAAATTCAATTTCATATTTTTACATTTGCTTTACATCATGATGTTCATTTTATTTTGAAAAGAGATAAGGTGCATGGGATTGAACGAACAAAATTGGAATCAATTAGTATTAAGGATTATTTTATTACATCAAGTGTATGGAAATAAAAATATTCCAAAGAACATGTCCTAGTCAATAGAACACAAAAATATAAAATTTAGAATTTTCAAAGTTGTGTGAGTCATTTGTACCTTGTTGTTGAGAACGTTAATCTCACTATCATCGGTCCTGAACACTTTGAGGAGTATTTAATTGATAACAAGGTGAGGGTAATTTATAAGTTGGAGACTGATGTATACAACTTGAGCATTGAAGAAAATGAATAAAATTTGAGTTCAAGTGAGAATGAAGATTTTTCTCCTTAGGTAAGATCTAGAAATACAATGCATTTTAAACCAACCAAAAATTTAATTTTTCATACTAACATTCAAGCCTCTAATGAAAATCAGTAGCTACTGAACTCTTTGTGTGTCCTTGAATATGAATTTTTTACTTTCAAAGATGATAACATAACAACCATTGGTGCAGTGTTGAAGGATGAGGATCCATCTTTTAAGGATGAGATTACTATTAAGCCCATCATAACACATCAATTCACTTATATGCAATTGGAAGAGAGAAATGTAACATTTCTCTAACTCAAGAATGGTGCTATGAGAATGAATTCTTTGATAAATTTTTTGAAGAGGGTAGTAATTGGTAGAGATTTTCAAATCCCCTCTTCATGTTGGATGAGTCTTTTCAAGAAAGGTACAATCCCATATTTGAATTTTGAAACACAAACACACTAATAGCCTATAATGATGTGATGGGGGACAGATTATTAAAGCCTTGGGAAGATACTAAAACATAATTAAAATCATCATAATTTGAGAAAGTTGTTGAAGAGGGAATGTCTTGGGATCATGATGGGCCAAAAGTGGCAATATGATGGGTATGTGGCTGATGACTATTTTTTACCCAAAATTGATGAAATGAAAAGGGTTTTAAAGGATATCTCACTCCATCAATATAAATTATTCTTTTTACTTTGAATTTAATAAGTAATTATTATTCATTTTTCTATTCAAATTACAACTAAAGTCCGATTGATAGGCTGATTGAAAAACATCTATAGCTTTCAAGCGATATCACAATTTTTGAATCAAAACATGCTTCACATACTATAGGATTAAATAAAGAAAAAATGAATTTCATGAAGTTTTGACCAAGTTAAAGGTAGTTAGACATACGAGAGTTTTATATATTTTTCAAGAGTTGTAATAATAAATTCATAATTAATTATTTACTTGGAAACAAATTACAAAAATATGCATCAGGGCATGAGTTCTCTACTTATATCTAAAATTTTATAAAAATATTATTTTTATTGTGGTTAGGAATTTTAGAAAAACACATACTTTTTCCTTGAAATTTAAGTACCACTACATTGAAATTTCAAATTTTTCACCAAATAGATTTATTTTTTCTAAACAAACCTAGTAGTTTAGAAACTACATTAATTTCCTACTGATTCTATTGTTACATATTTTTGAAATAATATAGATAACTTATTCAAATTTTATCAAGTTCCTAAATTTTTCTGAATTTTTGCCACTTAAGGGCCTGTTTTTTCCATGATGATCCTACACATACCCAAAGGCGTCCATAAATTATAGAGAGAATATGATGAAACAATTTAGTGAGATATCTCGTACACTTGAATATTAAAACAAATATTTGGATTCTACCCTACAAACTACATATGTTAAATTCTTCGAGATGGTGGTTCAAGATAGAAAAGGTGAAATGTATACCTATATGCACAAGGAAGAGAAATTCTATGATGAGAACTAGTTTAGTCATACGATGGTTTGGGTTAAACTCCTTAGTGAAATGAATGCTTGATGAGCATGTTGGTTTTTTGTGATTCTTTATAAGTTGCATGGGAATTATTTCTTTTTCAGGTGTGGTATTTTTCATCCTAGCTAGTTAATGGTTTTGCATGATTATTTGGTTTTCCTTTAAGGGTAGGATCCTTCCTACCATGTACATACTTCTAGTTTTGGGTGTGTCTTTTGGTTTTCATTTGTTTTCTCTTTTGCTAGTTCATTTTGGTTTGGTTCCTTTCCTCTAATACATGACTCTATGCCTAATAAACAAGATTCCTTCCCTTGAAGTGTATATATAGATCCTTGGATTTATCCTTTCAATCTTCATCCCTAGATAGAGCCATTGTTACCTAGGTCCTAGACGTAACAATAAATATTATGGGTTCATCCCAAAATTTCTAAGTGTAAATCTTGTCAATGTTTTTACAAGCTATGTAAACCCTGTTGAGCACTAAATGAGTTACCATAAACATTATTATTGTTCTTATCCCATGAATAAATTTTAAGGACGTGTTTTAAAATGTTTTGGTATACAAAGAAGTTTTTAAAACTATCCCAAAAGCCACTTGTAATAAAAGGTAGAAAATAAAAAAGTAAAAATTATGAAAGTTATTGTTGATTAAATGTTTGAAAACCTTTTTTGGTATCCAATATGGTTTTCATAACTTGTATAATTGGCTGAAAATACAAGAATTCAAGCATTTGATTTATAAATTTTTAAGCAATAAAAGTGCAGGTTATCATAACTCTAGTGGGTTTGAACAACATATTGATAAATTTTCCAAGGATCGAGGTTTTTTAATTGACACATAAGCACAAGTGAAGTAAAGTAAAAGAAATAAGAAAAGTGGCATTCACATGGAAAATCAAGAGACACTGTTTTAGTACGAAAATACTTTATATTCATATCATACACTATTACAAAAGCTCGTGTTTACATACAAAATTGGAATCCCATTATATTTCAGATACAACTTAGAACAAAAATAAGGATGTGGATTCCTTTGAACACCTCGTGTAAAAATTCAATTTGAGTAGGGGATAATAGGTTATCATTATATTGGATGAAATGTAGAAACAATCTCATGTTGTTTCATTCTAATCCAACACACAACAAAGCCATCACCTCTTTGGTAATGTCACTATGAAGCGTGATCACAATACATTTCGCATCACCTACTAGGCATGTTTTGGGAAATACACTGTCTTTTGATGTTGGCCCTCACTTTTTCTCCATGGTTTGATCGTACCAACTATTCCATGGCCCTCACACCCCATTCCCATTTTCAAAATGTGTCGACTACATTGTACACAAAGCACTCTAGAAGCTCAAAGTTTTGAACATGGACATGACTCAAAAAGTTCTCTCCAAGAATTTTCCTAAGCACTCTTTCCTCAACATCATGTTGAACCATGAAAAAATATTTTAGTTGGTCTATCATCAGCCTCCTAAACTAATTTCACTCCACTTATTCAAGTGTATAAAGTCACCTCTCAAAGAAGCATCACTCTAAGTGCTTTCCATATCCAAAGAGCTAAATTAACAAGATGAAAAATAAAGTAGTTGCCTCTGTATTTATAGAAATTTAGAGGCATGTTGGAGATTTCCTTGGGAATTATCAAAAGTTTCAAATGACAAAATTAACTCTAAGAATTTAATGAGAAAGGACATGTCAATGTGACTTTAATATCTGTTCGACTAGTTGAGTGTTCAATTTTTGATATTTCACATGGATAAATTTTAGGAATGCATATGATCATATAATGCAAACTCTGGTAAAACATCATTTGCATGTTCTTCAGGTCATGGGGTAGAATTTTAAGCTAGGATTCTTCGGCTAATTCTCAAAATATTTAGAAAGGGGAAAATATAATGATGATTATTTCTATTCATTAATATTCCTTGGTTGTCGATTGCTCTAAGTAGAAAGTTGGTTGTCATGAAACTACCGCAACACATAATGGTCATTATATTAATGGCCAAAGGTTCAAGATTATATTTTTTTATAAAAGCTAGTTTGAATGTGTCTAAGGGGGTTCAAAATTATTTTAGTTTACACTATGATGTAATGGAGGGAAAAGGATCAATTTTGGAATTTAACCTCTAATTGTAATTTATTCTTGATCTTTGACTTAGGTATTATGAATATGGTGTATTTTTATCGATGAGTCTGTTAGATGTATGATGCTTAGATTTTGTTTTCTTTGGGAGATAATCTTTTAACATCATATTCACTTATTTTATTGGGTCAATTCTATTTGAATCACATTTATCTATTTTTACATCTCTAGTCTTTGCACTAGGATATTAACATTATTTCTATTAATTGCACTAATCTTGTACTTATAATTTAGTGTTTTTTACCTTTCCCCACTTCTAGGTAAAAAGTGTATCCTATGAAAGTTAATCATAATATATGAGGGAGTACCTCATTAATAATTCAAAGGAAAATAAAAAAGGAAATTGTGATCTTTCTAGAGCTATTAGTGATATCAATCCTTCTAAATTAGTTTGTGGAGTTAAGATTGAGTTATTACGATAAGGTCCAATTCATTCACTAACAAATTAGGATAGCAATTAAGGAAAATATTAGAAGAATAACTAGGAGGAAGCTAAGGTCTTTAAAATATCAAGGAGGGGATTGATTAATATTAAAATTATCTAGAGAGTAATATGATGGTTTGGAATAAATGAATAGAGAGACTAAGAGGATGATTATGCTAGATTAGAAGGGTCATTAGAGGAAATTGTTAGATGGGTCAAAGGGAAGAATACCCTCACTTATGTTGGATGACATGAGATTAAATTTTACCAATTTCAATATTTGATGTTGACTCTAGAGCCATTGTGATTCTATGTGATATTAAAAGTACCATATGTGTAGAAAATAACCTAACCTTCCATGCAAGGGTAAAAAATATTTATTTTTACTACCATATTGTTCATGATTTGGTAGAGCATGGAAGGGTGATGATAGAAAAAATTTACACTTTTAGAATGTTGTAGAATTTTTTTTTTAAATAATATAAAAGTTAGGTGTTGTAGTGGTTAAATGGTTCGTTAGGTCCCTAGTAATTAGATGATGTTTGTAATCCATTTTATCTTACAAGATGATTGAAAAGTGAAATAATGCCAGAAAAATTTGTTTCAACATTTCACGTATTGTTAAGAAATTTTAAAAACTAATGTTCAAGATATAAAAAGAGAAAAATAAATTTATGGGCTATAGAGCCAATTTTTGGCCAAAATAAATATTTTAAGTTTTTTGACATTCATCTCCTAATATATAACTTATATATCTCTTTGATATCTAAAATTCTAAAAACATGGGACCTAATAGCTTCTTGAGTCAAATATTATGACCTCTAGAAGTTAGGACTCCTAGATTATAAATGTAAAACTAATCACACCCTATAATATGTGTGACACAAAGCCTAATTTTTTGTGAAAATAGAGATATGAAATAACATAGTCAATCATCTAACACATAATGGGATATTATCCTAACATGATCACTAATTCGGTTCACTTTTATGACACCACATCAACCATGTCATTGAGATGGTGGGATGATGAAATAAAAAAAAGTGAGTGAAAGGATTCCAATCATCACAATCTAAGATGGGGGCTAACCCTAAGAGTAGTTGCATCTCAATTGACAATGTGCCATGAGGAATTATATCCAAAAACACAAATCTTGGGCTATCTATATAAAGTGATAATGGTGAGAGAAAATGATGAATCTCATGATCATAATCAAATCATAAATATTGACTTAGTATTCTTACCTAGCCAAGTGTTATTAAAAAAATAATTTTGTTTCTATAAAAGGGATAAGATTTAAATTTGTTCGAAGAAGCCTTAAAACTTGCATAAAACTATAAGAGAGACTATGAGATTAATATTAAAATCATAAAGCCATGGAAAATATTAAGAATATGTTCCTAATTGTAGGTAAAATTCAAGATGGCTATATGTGACGAATATTGCCTCCTAGGTTTTATGTTTTATTTATATGAACAAAATAAATGATCTAACAAGAGAAAAACAAAATATAACTAGGATTTATAAAAAATTTAATCAAATATACATGTATTTGAATACCATCCCATTCAAAGGATTATCTTTGGTATTATTATATTTTAAGTCCATTTAATCATAAAATGATCCTCTCTTTAATGAGTGGATATAAGGATAATTTCCTTTGGTTTGACCCAAGAATAAATAAATCATTCTACTAATTATTAGATCATTATTTTCGTGTGACACATTATTTATACATTAAAAATAGGCCTCCTATCATGAAGCTAGACCCCAAAATAAAGAAATTATTAACATCTACAATTAATTGTAACAAATTTTGGTAGAAGTGACTTAAATAACTTATATCTATAATCATGCTGACCTTGCCTTATGTTCTCTATTTCACAAACAATCTAGAATTTTGGGTTAAATATGCATAGGAATTTTTGTTTAATTCTAGACCACGAATTATCACTAATACTAAAACACATTTCCTCAAAACTTATACGTAATTAGCCAATAGGCTATTTTGTTTAAATTTTCCACTAGGAATTTCATCAACCTAGCCGTCAATTGGATTTGCTGGTGTCGGAGATGTCCTGGCTAGTAGCGACTAGATGGGGTTTTTTTTGTGGCAACATGGAGCTTGGGAATTACGTGGGTTGGTGGTGGTGGAGTTGGTGTCCTTGATAAGCGGAAGCTGAAATGTAATTGTTTGCTTGTGGCAGTGTTAATGCATTCTGTTGTTGTTGTACAATGGAGGTGAGGGTAGTAAACGCAATATTGACTATTGCATTGTGGGAAAGAATACTTTGATTAAGTTGTATTGTTGAAACAACCATTGTGGTGTTGTTTTCATAGCAGACTATTGTAAAAATTGTTGCCTTTAACTCCATGGCTAGTTTGATAGCTGACTATTTGAAAAATCAATGAACTATTGTTCTTTGGAATTTGTAAGGTGTTTTACATGGGTATAAATTTCATAGATGATTGATTTATTGTTGATGTCTTCTTGTGATATATTTCTATCTTTTGCATTCTACCCATTTTGGAGATTTCAAAGAGATTTCTGCTTTGTATGGATGGAGAAATTGTAGTTAAATCTTCTTTCTTTCATTAAAAAATATGGCTAGGGTTAGCAATTTTTTTGCCGTTGGTTTATTATTTTTGTTATCTCTATTCATCTATATGATGAGTCATTTTGCATGGGTATTCTGCATAGATGATTAATTTATTATTCATGTCTTCTTGTTATGTGTTTCTATCTTTCTTGTTATACCCATTTTAGAGATTTGTAAGACATTATCACTCTATATGGATGAAGAAATTGCAGTTAAATCTTTTTTGTTTCATAAAAATATGGTTAGGGTTCATAATTTTTTTGTTGTCAGTTTATTGTTTTAGTTATCTCTATGCATTTTTGGTGTTATATCCATTAGCATGGGAGCAATTTCAAATTAACATAGGATCATTTTTTTTTTCACGCTTTGTTTATTGTTTTAGTTATCTCTATGAATCTTTCATTTATTGTTTGTGGTTATCTATGTGTATATTTGGAATTGCACCCATTATCATAGGACCAATTGTAGTTAAATCTTCTTTCTTTCATAAAAAGAAAATGCTTAGGGTTCATAATTTTATCAACCTCCATTTCTTGTTTTATTTATCTCTATGTATCTTTGTCATTACACCCATTAAGATACAAGCAATTGTAGATTAACATAGGAGTGCTTACATCTTATCTCTGTGAATCTTTCATTTATTGTTTGTGGTTATCTGTGTGTATCTTTTCCAAAGAAATTATAGATTACCATAGGAGCAATTGTAGTTAAATCTTCTTTCTTTTGTACGCAAAAGGTGAAATAAAAAGTGTTTTCTCATGTGAGGGTTAATGCATCATGTCATTGTTGTACGATGGCAGCAGATGAAGTGAATACAATATTCAATGTTGCAGTGTGGGAAACTATAGTTTGATTAAGTTGTATTGTCGAAAGAGCCATTATGGTGTTGGTTTGATAGTAGAATATTGTTAAAATCGTCACCTTCTACTCTGATTTTTACTAGAATGAAGGGTTTCAAAACTATTGTGTTGTAGAATTTGTAAGTCATTTTACATGGGTATTTTGCATAACTGATTAATTTACTATTCATTTCTTTCATTATCTGCTCACTATTCCTTTTGATAGCAAGTTCGAGGCTTTTAACAGTGATGTGTCATGAAATGCATGAGAAATTATATTGATCAAGTTGCATTTCCATTGTGGTGTTGGTTTGATAGCAGACTAGTGTAAAAATTATCACTTTCGGCTTGATTTGATAGTAGATTGGAGAGTTTTAAGACTGTTGTGCTCTAGAATCTATAAGTCATTTTATATGGGTATTCTGCATAAATGATTAATATATTGTGCATGTCTTTAGCTCTCTGCTTATTGTTCTTTGTTATATGTTTGCATCTTTTTCGTTATACCCATTTTTGAGATTTCAAAGAGATTATGGATCTAAATGGATGGACGTATTTGTTGGTTTTTCAATTGTGGTTGTTTTTTCTTGATGAAAAAATTGGCCTAAGTTATGGTTGTTTGTCCTTGATGACAAAACTAGCCTTGACAAAATAGCCTTGGTGATACATGTTGGTTTTGATTTTGGTGAATGATTAAAGTTGATTGATTACAGTTGGATCATGGCATGCACTTTGTTGACTTTTATGGTGGTATTGATGTTTTTGAATGCATTTTTTTTAGGGCATACATTTGATTCAGGCTATTCATGATTATTCTTATTTAGTTTTAGATTGGTTCATTTTAAAGGATACATTTGCAAGCTCAGTTTGATTATGCATATTTTTATTGCATATCTCATGGCTTTTTGACTTAGTAATATCATTGTGTCAATGGTTTCTATATGGGCATTATAAGGTGAATTTTCTATATGGATCTTGCTATGATAATCAATGTTGAATGATCATTTTATGTGATATCAACATTTTCTAATTATTCACTTGTGAGTTAACTTGGCTTATAACATTATTGGACTTCATTGGTAAAGAAAATGACTTTGATTAAAGTCACATGGCAATGACATCAATAATATATGGTATTGGGTTTCATTTTGTGTGGAATATACATTAATCTTATTGAGTTTCATTGAGCACATCATATTTGTGTCAGTCACATGACACTAGATTGGAAGTTGACTTTGACAAGTCACATGGCAATAATATCAATTGTTTTTTATCATTTTGTCTCACTGATAGATATTTTGGATTTCAAAGGTTAATGATCTTTGATTGATTAGCTTTTTAGACTCCAACTGACTGTTGTATTTTAGAAAGTCTTCAATGGACTTGGAAGAAAGAAGATTAGGGTAATATTGTTTTTGTCTCAATGTGAATCCTAGATACTACCATATGTGAAGTATGCAAAATATCAGTCGACATTCTAAAAGAATAATGAGAAGTAATGCAAGCCCAAAACACGAAGCTCAATGGCAATTTTTATATGAATGGATTTTTTTGTTTACTGTGGAAGTTAGAGGAGTTTCTTCCAGCTAGGTCATTATGAGTTTACATGATAGGTTATGGTGGTTTCTTTTCATTCATCCTTCGTGATCAGGTAAAATGATCTTGTGGTTTTTTTTTTCAAAGATTCATCTAGAATATTCAGTTTGGTGCTTAAGGCATAAGCATTTCAAGTCTTCTAAGATTCTAGCATAAAATATTGTTTTTGTTGAAGATAGAAAACTGTTAGGGTTTCACTAACCCGAGTTGATATACAATTACATAAACTATATAAAGAGGATATCATGTATCTATAAAAGATGGGTTTTTGGTATGTTTTGTGAGGATCTGCAAGAAAGAAAAAGAAAAATGATATGAGATTTCAGACATTATATTACATTGAAAATATTTTTAGTGATTTTCAAATCATTATTTTAAGGAAGATGTTGTCAATTATATATAATATTCTGCAATGTGCTTAATGAGGAAATTCTTAGTCTTCTATTGTAATTCTAGGGTTGCAAAAATTACACTTCTAGGGTTCTGATAGAATGCTATAATTTATCTCTTTGTAAAGGGGTTGGTGCTCCTAGAGTTGGTGCTCCTTGGAGTGGGTGCTTCTGAACTTTGTAGATTTGGTGGTCTATTTGAATAAAGTGATATATTTTTCAAGTTCTTTTTATTCCCAAAGAGGGTTTTCCACTTAGGAAAAAACATTGTGTTATGTGATGATTTTGAGTTTGATCTTTTTCATATCAGTCTAATTTTAATATGTTGTCAAATGCATAATTATTAGTATTTCATATCTATCATTTTTATGCCACATTTCATATCAATCTTTTATATATGTCAATGCACATTTCATGCATAAAAGGTTCTAGTATTAATGTGAGCTCTAATACACGTGAAAATGTTAATTTCATCCTCTGATTAATGTTTCATGTTTAATTCATGGTTCATGCATAAGTAAAATTTGTTCTTTGAACTGTCATTTGGTTTTTTTATTTAATATTCAAGTTCAATTCACATATCTCTCAATTGTTCTCTTTGTTTAAAAGCAAACTCAAATTCTTGTTTTGAAAAATTTTGTGACTTTCATAAATCACTGATTCACGCCCCCACTCTCAGTGATTTTAGTCTTCCAACAATTGGTATCAAAGCATAGGGTCCTTTCATAGGTCCAATCCACCTAGGATAGATTTTGGTTAATGGAAGTTTTTCAAAAATATCTTGAATTCAAGAATGTACTTTTGTGACTTGATCCAAATTCTTGATTAGTAAAGTCTAATCGACTTAAGGGTTTTCTGGTAAGTGGATTACTA
>VDFB02327491.1:4862-17101 GCA_007258455.2 Sequoia sempervirens
AGGGTTGAGGGATTAGGGTTGAGGGTAGAGGGTATTGTGTTGAGGGTAGATGGTAGAGGGTTTAAGGGTTGAGGGATGAGGGTTTAGGGTTGAGTGTTTAAGGGTTTAAGGGTTGAGGGTATATGGTTGAGGGATTAGGGTAGAGAGGGATGGATGGAGGGAGGGAGAGATGGAGGGATAAGTGAGATAGAGAGAAGGTGAGAAGAGGAGGGAGGGACAAAGATATATGAGGGTTGAGGATCCAATGTATAGGGTAGAGGGTTGAAAATTAAAGGTATAAGGTTGAGGACCTATAGGGTTGATGGTTTAGGGTATTGGTTTGAGGGATTAGGGTTAAGGGTAGAGGGTAGAAGGTTTAACATTTTAGGGTTGAGGGTAGAGGGTTTATGGTTTAGGGTATATGCTTGAGGGCATATGATTGAAGGATTAGGGTTGATGGTCCAATGTATAGGGTAGAGGGTATAGGGGTTGAGGGTTTAGGGTTTAAGGGTTGAAGGTTGATGGATTAAGGGTTGATGGTTGATAATTGAGGGTTGAGGGTTTAATGTATAGGGTAGAGGGTAGAGTGTTTAAGTTTTTAGGATTTAAGGGTTGAGGGTTGAGGGTTTAGGGTTGAGGGTATAGGGTTTATGGTATAGGGTTGAGGGATTAGGTTTGAGGGTCCACTGTATAGGGTAGAGGGTATATGAGTTGAGGGATTAGGGTTTAATGGTTGAGGGTAGAGGGTAGAGGGTTGAGGATTGAGGGTTTAAGGTTTAAGGGTAGAGGGATTAAGGGTTGAGGCTTGAGGGATTAGTGTAAAGAGTTTACTTGGGTTTAAGGGTTTAAGGGTTGATGGAGTAGGGTTGAGGGTAGAGGGTAGAGGGTTTAAGGGTTTAGGGTTTAGGGTTTAGGGTTGAGTGTTTAAGGGTTTAAGGTTTGAGGGTATATGGTTGAGGGATTAGGGTAGAGAGGGAGGGATGGAGGGAGGGAGATATGGAGGGATAAGTGAGATAGAGAGGAGAGAAGAGGAGGGAGGGAAAAAGATATAGGAGGGTTGAGGATAAAATGTATTAGGTAGAGGGTTGAGAATTGAGGGTATAGGGTTGAAGACCTATAGGGTTGATGGTTTAGGGTACTTGGTTGAGGGTATAGGGTTGAGGGATTGGGATTGAGGGTAGAGGGTAGAAGGTTTAAGGGTTTAGGGTTGAGGGTAGAGGGTTTAGGGTTTAGGGTATAGGTTTGAGATTATATGGTTGAAGGATTAGGGTTGAGGGTTTAATGTATAGGGTAGAGGGTAGAGGGTTTAAGGGTTGAGGGTATAGGGTTTAGGGTAGAGGGTTGAGGGTATAGGGTTGAGGGTCCATTGTATAGGGTAGAGGGTGTAGGAGTTTAGGGATTAGGGTTTAAGGGTTGAGGGTTGAGGGTAGAGGGTTTAAGGGTAGAGGGATTAAGGGTTGAGGGTTGAGGGATTAGAGTAGAGAGTTTAATTGAATTTAAGGGTTTAAGGGTTGAGGGATTAGGGTTGAGGGTAGAGAATTATTGGGTAGGGGTAGAGGGTAGAGGGTTTATAAGGAGTTTAGGGTTGATAGTTTTTGGGGTTTAGGGTTGAGTGTTTAAGGGTTTAAGGTATACAATTGAGGGATTAGGGTGAATGGGAGGATGGATGGATGGAGAGAGATGGATGAATGAGTGGGAATGAAAGAGGGAGAGAGGGAGGGAGAAAGAGATATAGAGGGTTGGAGGATCAATGTATAGAATTAGAGGTCGAGGACCTATAGGGTTGATGGTTTAGGAGTATTGGGTTGAGGAATTATAGGTTGAGGTTAGGGTTAAGGAGTAGGGTAAGAAATTTAGGTTTAGGAGTAGAGGTAGAGGAGTTTAGAGGTTTAGGTATAGTTTAAGAATTATATAGTTGAGATTAAGGTTAGGGTCAATGTATAGGAGTGAATTATAGGGTTGAGGGTTTAGGGTTTAAGGGTTAGGGGTTTGAGAGGATTAAGGGTTGAAGGGTTTAATGTATAGAATTGTTAGAGGGTGCAGAAGGTTTAAGGGTTTTAGAGTTTAAGGGTTGAGGGTAGAGGGGTAAGAGGGTTTAAGGGTTTAGGGTTTAAGGGCTAAGGGTTGAGGGTTTAGGGTTTCGGTTTGAGGTTTAAGGGTTTAATGGTTGATGGATTAGGGTAGAGAGGGAGGGATGGATGGAGAGAGAGATGGAGGGAGAAGTATTGGGTAGAGGGTAGAGGGTAGAGGGTTTAGGGTAGATGGGAGAGAGAGAGAGAGGGGGGGTTAAGAGTAGAGGGTAGATGGTTTAAGGGTTAAGGGTTTAGGGTAGAGGGGAGAGAGATAGAGGGAGTGAGAGAGAGAGAGACCTAAGAGAGGGAGAAGGGGTGGGATAGAGAGACTTGAGAGAGAGAGGGTTTAAGGTTAAGGGTAGAGGGGAGAGAGATAGAGGGAGTGAGTGAGAGAGAGAGAGAGGGATGGAGTGGGAGAGAGATAGAGGGTAGAGGGTTAATGGTTTAGGTTTAAGGGTAGAGGGGAGAGAGAGAGAACCCACTAGCTTGCCAATTTAGTGAAATTGACAACCTAACTTGGTCTATTTGAAAAAATGGGTCCAAGAAATGGGGTCTCCCAGTGATAGCTCACTAGCTTTCCAATTTGGTGAAATTGGCAACCTAACTTGGTCTGTTTGAAAAAATGGGGTCTCCGATGATTTACATCACTGGGAGACCCCATTTATTGGACTTTTTTTTTCAAACAGGCCACTACATTGTCAATTTCACCAAATTGGCAACCTAACATGGCCTGTTTGAAAAATGGGTCCAAGAAATGGGGTCTCCTGGTGATGTAAATCATCGGGAGACCCTTCTTCATGCCACTACATTTATCCAATTTACTTAGAGATTGGAAATCCTAGCAGTGGGCCCACTAAGCTTCCAGATTAGGGTGGTACCAGCTTCAGCAGCCAATTCAGTAAGAGTTGCCAACCCTAGCATTTTTGTTTGAAAAATGGGTCCAAGAAATAGGGTCTCCTAGTGATGGGTCCACCCATCACTAGGAGACCCCATTTATTGGACTGATTTTTTTGAAATAGGCCACTACATTTCCAATTTCACTAAATTGGCAAGCTAGTGGGCCAACTACCTTGCCAATTCGGTGAAATTGGCAACCTTACTTGGCCTGTTTGAAAAAATGGGTCCAATAAATAGGGAGGGAGTGAGTGGGAGAGAGAGAGAGATAGAGGGAGGGAGTGGTATCAAATATTGTTGAGGTATCCAATTATTTTCTATTGTTTTATGTTTAGTGTTATAGCATTAAGAGGGGGTGTTAGAATATATACTCAGCAGTTTAATGAAATTGTACATATGTTGTGTATATAGCTATTTGACAAGAAACTAAATTTAAATGAACATAATTGGATACCTTAACAATATTTGGCGACACATACACAACATACGTGTAGTTCCATTAAATTATAAAATGTATCTACAAAAATTACAATTAGAAAATTTAATTAAAAATTACAATTCGAAACTTTAATTAACTATTCTAGAATACTCTAGATAATTGTATGAAATCTATAAATATAACAACAATTCTACCATTGAAAAATATTGAGTATGTTGATTAGTTGAACAAGTATGTTATTTCATATCACTCTTTCTGCTCATATGTTTGTCTAATCTTTCAACTACCATGATAGGAGAAATTGGATAATGAATTTGATTCAAAGAATAAAAACAAAGACAAAGCAATTAGCATAGAATTAGTCTTCCTCCACTTTCATTCAAGACTGTCATTATTTGCTATATTGTCTATAACCATACTCTATTTGAGTCTAAATAGCATTGTGAATCATATCTCCAGGCTTGCTCAAGGGGAATAGTGAGAGAGAAATAAGCTTAGATTTCTAAGCCCGTGCTAGATAGATAATAGCAAACTAAAATTCAAAGATTGATGGTCAAATCAGAGTTATTGAAGAGAAACATATTTCACTAAAATACGACTGCCATGAAGAATATTTATTACAACATTCAGATGATACGTGATAGAAAACAATACCCTCTAATTCTACAAATAATGTGACTGGTTGTTAAAGTTGTCTCCACAATAAATAGTTCCTTTTGTTTCCAACTTGGCCCAATGAACAAGTTTTTCTTGCCATTCAACACTTTACATGGGCCTGCCTCACCTAGTTTTTTTTGTTATTTATTTATTTATTTTTCCTCTTTACCATGATAATGGTAGACCATATCATGTCTATAATATAATACTAGCAATTGCACCTTAGTGTGCAATGGGTATGCTGAAGCGGTGTGGAATGTTAATTAGGAATTTTTTTGGTCTTTTTTTTGTGCGTACATTTGTGCAGTACATTAGGTCAATTGGTAGGCCATTTAGAAAATGATGTTTTTGCAACAAAGGTCTCAATGGAGAAGTGATTGTTGGTATGTGGCGACTGATCATGCTATACTGTATAGCCCATGGTATACTGTACACCCCAGCATGTATTCTTGCTAGGGTCCAGGGCCGGGCTAGGCCCCGGGCGGAGGTTCGGGGGCAGTAGCCCCCGAGAAAAATTTTCCTCCTACTTTTTCGCGTCATCACCGAAAAAGGGAAAAATCAACGAAAAAAGAAAAATCCGACAAAATGGAAGCTTCTAAGCTTGTTAAAAGGGGGTTAGGATGGGTGTTCTACGATCCCATGATGAAAAATAGAGATTATTCACAAGATTGTAATAGGTTTTACCTTTGGATAATAAAAGTATTGGATGGCTGTGGTTTGGTGGATGTAGCCTAGATTGGGTGAACCACATTAAATTCTTTGTGTTATAATTCATTTTGTGTTTGTTTTTGGTTTCTCTATTAATTACTTAAATCTACATTTAATTGTTAGATATCTTCCTTTCTAACCCAAACAAGTGGTATCAAAGCGGGTTGTGTTTCAATTATCATTTGTAGGAAGGTCTCACGGTTGAGTGCGAGTAATGGCAGACGACGGTAAGAAGGTTGAGAATTTTAATGGGAAGAACTATCAGTTATGGAAGATGCAGATGGAGGACTACCTCTATCAAAAGGATTTATGGTGGCCATTGGAAGGGAAAACCAAGAAACCCCAAGCAATGTCTGATAAGGACTGGGAGATTTTGGATAGAAAGGCTCTTGGCAGTATTTATTTATGCCTGGCACAATCGGTGGCATTCACTATTACAAAAGCAAAAAGGGCAACTCAAAATTTGGTAGGCTCTGGAGGACTGGCGAAAATGCTTCAAAGCTTAGGGCAAAGAACATTTCCCCATGAAGTGTTTATTTAATATAGAAAATGGTAGAAGGTGAGTCAATTAGATCATTTAAAGTAGAGTTTAATATGGTCGCGATTCGTGCTTTGTAAAGAAGTAAACTTTGATGAAGAAGTTAGGGCTCTTTTGATTACGTGTTTTTCACGAAATTTGGAATAGCTTGTATATATTAACAATTCTATTTTGGTTTAGATACATTGAAATTGATGATATTGTTAGCTGGTGTTATTTTTGAGGTAGAAATTCATAGGAAGAAAAGCTGAGTTGGAACATCCCATCGAGGCGATGTTTTGAATAAGAAAGCAGAATTAGAACAAAGGAGAGAAACAATCCCAAAAGGTAGCTAGGAAGTGTGAGAAATCAAAGAGACAGAAGGTCTCAATCCTAGAGACAAGAGGTTGTGCAGTGCTTTGTGGTAGGCTGGGTCATTTAAAGAAAGATTGTTGGTATTAGAAAAATAAAGGAGACAAAAAGGAAAGCAATAAAGAGGAAAATGTGGTAAGTAATAAATCTATTGAGGATGCTTTGACTCTTTCCCTTGATAATGTTGATGATTCTTGGGTGTTAGATTCAGGGGCTTCATTTCATGCTACGCCCCATAGAAGTTATTTTCTTGATTATGTCCAAAGGGATTTTGGGCTGGTTTATTTGGGAGATAACAAATCCTGTTAGATTATTGGAAAGGGAAGAATTAAGATTAAGTTGCAGAATGGGAATCATTGGCTACTACATGAGGTAAAAGGCATGTTCCAAAGTTAAAAGTGAAATTTAGTTTATTGAGAACTAGCTAGATGATGAAGGTTGTGTTGTTACATTTAGTGATAAAAATTGGAAGGTCACAAAAGGTGCCTTAGTGGTAGCAAAAGGTGTGAAAGTAGGCACCTTATATCTTTGTACAGGTCATACTATTCCTTCTACTTTAATTGTTACAGAAAAAGGTCAATGTTCAAGAATAGTTGTTGCAATTCAGCAGGTAGAAGATCATACAGTTGTTGTGGACTCTGAATCAGCACTGTGGCATAATAGAATTGGGCATATGAGTGCAAAAGGTATGAAAGTACTTCATTCAAATAATGTTTTACCAGGTCTAAAATGTGTTAATATGGATTTCTGTGAAAGTTGTGTGTATGGAAAACAAAAGAGAGTAAGCTTTTTCAAGGATGGGAAGCAAAAGAAAGATGAGAAATTGGAGCTTGTGTATACGGATGTATGGGGACCAGCTCAGGTATCTTCTCTCGGTGGCTCTTTGTATTATGTTACATTCATTGATGATGCAACTAGGAAGGTATGGATTTATTTTCTTAGGCAGAAATATGATGTATTTGAAACTTTTGAAAAATGGAGAAGCTTGGTTGAGAATGAGACGGGTAAAAAGCTAAAATTTCTCATATCTGATAATGGTGGTGAGTATTGCAGCAAAGAGTTTGAAGATTATTGTTCCTCTAATGGTATTCGTAGGCAGAAAATGGTTCCAAGGACTCCACAAGAAAATAGAATTGAAATTTGGCTATGGAATGAATATTAATAATGGAAGCGTGCCGCGAACTATGAGATTGCATGCCTAAGGTTTCCTTTAAAATATTAGTGACATGCTCTTGTTGTTTATTTAATTAATAGAGTCCACTCCTAATCCCTTTGGGTTGTAGTATTCCAGGAGGAAAGCATGGAAGCAAAATCAAAAGAAATGTATATTTATTTATTGGATATGGCATTGATAGGTGTTGCAGAGCTTTGGGATTTTGAAATTAGAAATTGTGAGAAGCGGGGATGTCATATTCAATGAGAAAGTTTTGTACAAAGATCTGTTGTTGTAGCATGAAAAGAAAGAAAATGATTATGCAGTGTTGGATGATATTCCAAACAATGATGTTTCAGTGGTTCCTCATGCTAGGCAACAACAACAACAACAACAAATACCACAAAATTTTTTTAGACGATCTTCAAGGATAAGTAGACCTCCAGAAATATTCTCTCCCTCTTTGTATACTATTTTGTTAACTGATGCTGGTGAACCAAAATACTATGATAAAGCTATGCAGGTGGATACCAAGGTTTAGTGGGAGCTTGGAATGGAAGAAGAAATGGACTCCTTGTTGAAAAATCAGACTTGGGAATTATGCAAGTTGCCTACAGGTAAAAAGGATTTACCAAACAAATGGGTTTATAGGCTAAAAGAGGAGGATGGAGGTAAGAAGAGATTTAAAGCCAGATTAGTTGTAAAGGGATTTAGAAAAAGGAATTATTGATTTTGATGAGATTTTTCTCTAGTTGTTAAAATGACTTCTAAATTGTGCATTGTTTAAGTGTATTGTGGCTATTGAAGATTTGCATTTAGAGCAGCTTGATGTTAAAACAACATTTCTCCATGGTGATTTGGAAAAGGAAATATATATGGAACAGCCACAAGGATTTGAGGTCAAAGGTAAGGAGAAACTAGTGTGCAGATTGAAGAAAAGTTTATATGGCTTAAAGCAAAACACCACAGGCATGACACTAAAATTTGATGTTTTATGGGCGGTAAGGCTACCACAACGGTATACATTAAGGCCATTTGTGTTTATTTTTAGAGTTGGATGGCCAGAGTAAGCACACATTATTTTATGTTTATATGTTGATGACATGCTTGTAGCAGGGTCTAACATGGATCACATAAGTGAGCTAAAACAACAATTAGAAAAATATTTTGCTATGAAGGATTTGGGGGAAGCAAAAAAAATCTTTGGTATGAAAATTTGTAGAGATAAGAAAAACAAAAAATTGTTTTTATCTCAAGCTAATTATGTTGAAAAGGTGTTGCAGAGATTTCATATGGAGAATGCAAAATCTATCAGCACACCTTTGCCTAGTCTTGTTAAATTGACTAAGGATATGTGTCCAAAGACACAAGAAGAGGAAAAAGAAATGTCCAAGGTACCATATGCTTCAACTATAGGAAGTTTAATGCACACCATGGTATGCACGAGACCGAATATTGCACATTTCGTAGGAGTTGTTAGCAGGTATTTGAGTCATCCCGGAGTTGAGCATTGGAATGCGGTAAAATGGATTCTTAGGTACTTGAGAGGTACATCCAATAAATGTTTATGTTTTGGTGGCTCTAACACTGATTTAAAAGGCTATGTTGACTCAGATTTGGCAGGGAATATAGATACTAGGCGGAGTACCACAGGTTATGTATTTATAGTTGGTGGGACATCAGTGAGTTGGATTTATCGATTGCAAAAGGTGGTTGCTTTATCCACCATAGAGGCAGAGTATGTTGCTGCAACAAAGGCAGCAAAGGAGATGATATGGCTGCAACTTTTCATGGATGAGTGGGGCAAACAACAGGTTGGACATTACTTGTTTACAGACAGCCGAAGTGCTATACATCTTACAAAGAATTCTACCTTGCATTCTAAAACAAAACACATATAGTTGAGATATCATTTCATTCGGTCGGTGTTGGAGGATGGATAGGTCAAGTTGGACAAGATACATATAGATGTCAATCCAACGGATATGTTTACGAAGGCAGTGACAAGGGAGAAGTTGAGCTCCTCTTCAACTTCAGTTGGCCTTCAAGGTTGAATTCAAGTATAACAGAGCAGTAGGGTCCAAGGTACTTATTTCCAGTAGGAGCTGAAATTGCAGCAGTATCGTCCAGGATCAGTCTCCAAGTGGGAGATTGTGTTGGTGTGGAGCCTGATCAGTCTCCAAGTGGGAGATTGTTGGTATGTGGCGATTGATCATGCTATACTGTATAGCCCATGGTATACTGTACACCCCGACATGTATCCTTGCCGGGTCCGGGGTCAGGTCGGGCCCTGGGTGGGGGTTTGAGGGCGGCAGCCCCTGAGAAAAATTTCCTCCTACTTTTTCGCGTCATCACTGAAAAAGGTAAAAATCAACGAAAAAAGAAAAATACGACTTTGTAGAACCCAAAAATCTGGAAGCTTCTAAGCTTGTTAAAAGGGGTTCGAATGGGTGTTATAGTATCATGAAAAACACGATTATTCACAAGATTGTAATAGGTTTTGCACTGGATAATAAAAGTATTGGATGGCTGCGGTTTGGTGGATGTGGCCTAGATTGGGTGAACCACATTAAATTATCTGTGTTATAATTTATTCTATGTGTGTTTTTGGTTTCTCTATTAATTACTTAAATCTGCATTTAATTGTTAGATATCTTCCTTTCTAACCCTAACAGTGATAGCTTCAAATCAACTATGCATCCACTTACATGGATCCAAACATGACAAACAAAACCTCTAAATTAGGACGATAATCAATTTCCATTACCAACAAGCTCGTGTTATGTTTGCAATTGGGGGAGAGGAGAGAGAGGTATAGAAAGAGGGAGAGATAGAGGGGGGAAGAATGAGAGATAGAGAGCGAGAGAGAGGTAAGGAGATAAAGAGGAAGATAGAGATAGAGATAGAGACAAAGATAGAGATAGAGATAAAGATGGGAGGGAGAGGGAAATGGAGATGGATATTGAGAGAAGGATAGGGATTCCTTTACTCGGGCTTCACCTTTATTTTCCAATTAATCCTTCATAAAGATAGGTCTCTTGGTCTTGATCGCAACACTTGAAATTTTTATTCCCCTACTCAAAGCTCCCTCCCTAGTCTCTCTTCTTTGAGATTTCAAGACCTCTATTCTCTTTATTTTTTTGTCTCTCCCTCTCCCTCTCTCTATATCTCCTTATATCTCTATCTCTTCCTCTATATCTCTATATTTCTTCCTCTCTATCTCTCCCTCTCTATCTCCTTATGTCTCTATATCTTTATCTCTATCTATTTCTCTCCCTCTTCCTTTCTCCCTCTATATTCATCTCTACCTCTATCTTCCTCTCCCCCCTCTATCTCTAGACATGTCTCCCTCTCTCTATCCATTCATCTCTCTTTCCCTCTCCCTCTCCCTCTTCCTAGAACTCCATATATATATATATATATATATATATATATATATATATATATCTATTTACCTCTCTATCTCTATCTCTCCCTCTCTAGATATTTTTCTGTTCCATCTCTATCTCTATTTATTTTTCCCTCTCCTTCTCTCAATATCGCTCTCCATTTGCATCTCCATCTCCATATCTATCTTCCTCTCTATCTCTATCTCCTTACCACTCTCTCTCTCTCTCTTACTCTTCCCCCCTCTATATGTCCCTCTTTCTATCCCTCTCTCCCTCTATTCCCTCTCTCTCTATTGCAAACATAACATGAGCATGTTGGTAATGGAGATTGATTATATTCCTATTTTAAAGAGGTTTCATTTTAATCATGTTTGGATCCCCTTAAGTAGATTATTTGGAGACTATTGTAGTAATTTGTTTTAATTACACGATTCTTTTAAGATGTTAGGATATCTTCAAGGACATTAAAAAAAAAGGAAAAAAAACTAACTTCAAACCAAAGTTTTTACAATAGAATATGACACATTTTATTTAACATAAGAATGTATGCTTTCAAAACACTTACAAAGACATTAACAAGTCATATCATAATTTTTTAGGAGTGATGATATTATATAGATGAAAATATAATTCAAAATTCTTAATGTTTTTCATTTAAAAATTAATCACCTTAATTATCTCAAATGTTAACAAAAAAAATTTAAATTTTTAAACATAGATTTTGTAAATTCAACCTTTCACATTGCATTCACTTGTTAAACCAAATAAAAATAATTAAAATCAAACTAAAAATACTATACCACAATAACTAAAATCAAACATAAGACTAAAAAGCAATATACAATATTTCTTAAATATATTTAAAAAATGATCAACGTGTTATATTTCCATATCAATCTTAAAACTTACCTTATATCCTCGCATTTAAGTTTTCAAATATTTACTTCTAATTTAATGTAGGTTAATAATGGTTTTTTTAATCTTCACAATATTCAATAATAAAAAATAGAAACACTTGAACCTACATTCATTCTCAAATAGTTGTCAAGGAAAGTGACAAACCTTTTTTTCAATTTAAAATGTAAGATATGTGTTTGGCATAGAGAGAGCTATGTGGAACTTCCTTTCCCTTGCATGCACACAGTTACATGACAACATTCTTATATGTCCGCCTCCATATTCCATATTTCTTGAAGGTCATTTCATTTACAGAGTGAAGTAATTTGCCTAATGAGACATAGGCGCAAAGTTGTCTGACACCAATAAAAAATAACTTTCAGGCAGTTGAAAAATTTCTTGCCTCATGCCTAAATTTTTTTAACTGGAAACCAACATTTTCATTTAAAAGATTGCAAAAATCTTTTCTTGAGCTCAAGAATCTTGTAGCTCTAAATCCCTGATATTTTACAATCTACTTTTCGTTTATTGTGAAAAGATTGAAGCAATAACTATACAAAAGGTTGGTTTCAGTTCGCTTCATTCTAGGAAAAAACTATTTTGGTAGGGTTTCGTGATATTTTATCTACAAATTATGCCCATTTTTCCTCATCAGCTTTACTAATAGCACCACAAATTGTGTAGAGAATATTGAGGTACTTAACTTTCTATGGTTTTGGTGAGTTATTTTTTTGGAATCTTTACACAACCAGATTTTTTTTGTTTTGTTTTATTTCATTCTACACTAACAAAATAAATTACTGCTTTATTCTTTGTTTGGGCTACTACTGAAAAAAATATTTTGCAAATTTATCTCCTTCTATAACTCTTTCTAGCTGCATAAGTGATGATTGTTTGGGTTCAAATTTGATTTCCCTCAAATTCCAAGTGCATTTTTTTAGTACTTTTCAACATTGACTACTTATTTCAAGGTCTACAACTACAATTTTATTTTCCCTCTAAGCTCAATGTGTCTATCTCTTACATGTTTCCTACAATTGAATTCATAAGAAAATAAAATTAAGATAGAGGTGTTTGAGGAGGGAAGCAAAGATTCTTTTTCTATTTCTTGGGATAATCTCTCTCAAAAGCTTTTTGGCTCAGCCAAAGGTGAAGCAGAGAT
>VDFB02327492.1:0-24403 GCA_007258455.2 Sequoia sempervirens
AGATATATTGTATATGTTAAATCATATGTTATAAAGTCTGGACATTTTTTAAATGTTATAAGCAAATCGATATTGATATCCCATTCAAATCGATATCCGGGATTTAAACTGACATCCGATTCAAATCCGATATCCGATATGTCTAACACAAAATTCATTACCTAGGGAATAGGCTCAGGTTTGCTTTGGTATTTGGTTAGGAGATGTCAATCCTAAAAAGTCAACACAAAAAGCGTGTTTAACAGCTTACCTTGTTTTTCCGAACTTCGCCCATGTGGCTGACGACTTTATTTTTAGCCAAAATTGATAAAATGAAAAGGGTTTGTAGAGGAGGTTCTCAACTTTTTTCCAATATAAATTATGCTTTATTTTGAATTTAATAGATTATTATTATTCATTTTCTATTAGAATTATGACTAAAGTCCTGATTGATAGGCTGATTGTAAAACATCTATAACTTTCAAACGGTACTATATTTTTTGAATCCGAAACATGCGTCACATTCTATGCTTCGCATACTATAGGATTAAAAAAAATTGAATTTCATGAAGTTTTGACCAAGTTAAGGTGGTCGCATTATACAAGTTTTATATTTTTAAAAGTTGTAATAAAAAATTCATACCACTATTTACTTGGAAAAAAATTGGCAAAAAATATAAGGCCAAGCATCCCGGGACATGAGTCCTCTACTTATATCTAAAATCTCATAAAAATATTATCATTTTTTATGGTTATGGTGGTTAGATGTATTATCTACTTTATTTTTTCCTGAAATTTAAGCACATCGCATTGAAATTCTCTCAAATTTTCACCAAATAGATTTTGTTTTAAAAAAAATAAACCTAGTAGTTTAGAAACTAATTCAATTTCCCACATATTCTATTCTTACATGTTTTTGAAATAATATAGATAACTTATTCAAATTTTTACGTCAAGTTGCCTAACTCTGATTTTTCTGAATTTTCATTGCCACTTAAGGGCCTGTTTGGCCCATCATGATCCTGCACATACCCTAGAATCATAATTTTTTGCAATATGATAGCACATCACACAAACATCCATGTGAAGCGCTCCCATATGAAAAAATTTGGATGAAAAGAATCAAGAACATCATAAAATTAGCAAAACTGAATAATTCAAGTGCTAGAATTTTGAAATTATATTATATTATATCAAAGGCTAAAGGTAGGACATTGTACAGTTTGAATTGCAAGGGTATGCAATTTACGACACTACACTAATTCTTGTTGAACTTCCATATTATTAAAAAGCATCCAATCTAGTTTTTTTTAGAGGTTGTCATTTTTATTTTGGAGGTTATTTCTCCCCCTATAAAATTCAACATGTCCCCCATGCCTAACACTAAGTTAATCTAGTGGGTTTTATATTTTATAAGATGCATTTTTAATTCCAACCAACTTATTTAAATATTATATTTTTCAAAGTTTAGGAAGTGAAAAAAATCCTAAGTTCTATGATTATGGGCCCTAAATGTAACTTAAAATAGACTTATGTAACAAATCAAGGTGTTATTTTTAAATAGACATAATAAGCATATTAAAACTACAAGATATAATAGTAATCACAAACTCCTAAATAGTCAAGGAAAATTATAACATCCACCCTCATTGTTTCTTTCACTCTGTACTAAGCCTTAGGCATCCATGATATATGAATTGAGAAATATTTGTTTACCAACTTCCCAAAGCTAAGATAAGAGAGTGTGTATCTAATTAAATAAAATAGTATTAGTTATTTTATCAGTCTATTTAACTTTCAACATCATGTATATAGTTCCTCTTTCTTTTAAGGTCAATACCATGTAAATGTCGTTGTCTATCTATTTGAGGATTTGACACAAATAAAATGAAAACATAGAAATAAGAGATGATTTTATACTTCCAAAGTCAAGTCATTTTTCAGCCAAGCTTGATAAGTCCAATAAGGCACATATTGAATATGAAATGATATTATACTTTAAAAAATGTTTGAAGTCTACAAATGATTTATTGGTGACCAATGTGTAGTCAATGATAAGTGGTTTGTGAACCATTGCTATATAGTAAGCAATATGCACTATATAGTAGATTAATAGATCTTTTTGTTACTATCCATTGCCTTTTAAAATTTGATGTGAATTTGTGATTAGACCTCATTTGGTGTAAAGAGTACAAGCCTATACTCCAATAAGTAAACTTAATATATCGATATGAACGGAAATTTTCTCATTGTATATGTGTGTGTGTGTCAAATATTATATTTATAATTGATTCAATCTCATATGAAATTGAACTCATTTTACAAAGCTTTACCTATCTCTAAATTTTAAAATTGCACCTTCACCATTGAACTTCTTTCCTAAAAGATATAAATGTGAAAAGAACCTCCTTTTGAATCACCTTAGTTGAATCCTATTGAGACACGACCTTCTCCCAGCTATTTGAATGGCACTGCCTTTATTTCATAGGCCAAAAATATCATTTTATCATATTCCCTTCCAAAAAACTCATTTCTCACTATAGTTTAGCTTTTAATTATTATAAAACAGTAATCATATTAATGCTAAGCAGGACATTTGACCAAGAAGTAGTTGTATATTTTGCTCAAACATGGATATATGAAATTGCTGGTTATAGTTTGGTTGGGTAATTCACGCATTAGTCTTCGTTAATCAACAATAATTGCATTAATAACAACAAAATTTAGCAGGTTGGTTGCTTCTTTCTCAAATTACGTAGTATTCTTTAGCATTTTTTGTGTATATAACGAGAGAGAAGACAGTGATGGTGAGCATGTTGTTTTTTGTAGTTATATTTGCATGCAAGGGGAATGACAGAGAATTTCCAAATATAGTTTTTATGTTTAAGTGATCAGTTCATTAATATAGGTTGTACTGTGTAAATTATAAAACTAATGTTGTGGTATAAAGCAAATACACTAATTATATTATGATTGTAAATAAAAACATGAAAATGATATCTTAATTTCTTAAGGATGAATTTGATTAACACTTCTCTTAAAATTAAAACACTAATATAACTATACATAATTTAAGAAGGTGTAATTTATGAATGGAAAAAAAATCAATTTTAAATCAAATCATAGTAAAATATGTTTATGAACCTAGGCTCTAATCCAAATTGTATTATCATTTTTCTCCCAAAGATGTTTAATTATTACTAGCATATTTAATGTAGTAAATATTAGAGTTAAAGATAATCTAGAATATGCATGTTATTACATTAGATGTAAATAAGAAATGTGAATTATAATATATGATAATTTAATAAGAATTATAAAGTAAATAATTAATACAATGAATTGAATAACACGGTCACATAATTCAATCAGATTAATGTCAAAATTATATTTAATATTCCTAATATGTTTTTAACATTGATAGTTCTTGATGCTTATCTAAATCAAGCACTTGGAAAATCCACTTTCACCCTAGGAATATTTTAGTGCTCTTGGTTCTTATATAGCTATTGCACACTTTAGGAGGAACAATTCTTATTTAGAACTCAACGTGAATAAATTGCCCAACACAAGTACTCCAAAGCCATATGTAATAAGTTAAAAACTTGAAAAAAAATCTTTAGAGCCATACTCAACACAACATGCTCCAGAGTAATTACTCAACATTTACAACACAACATGCTCCAGAGTAATCACTCAACATGCACAAATAATTGCTAGCCAACATTTTCCACCTCACTTGCACTAGCATCACATCCACTAGCTAGGATTTACCCTTCTGCAACTATTTCAAACCATGCATAAAGCCTTGGCTAGGACAACCCCAAGTGTACCATATACCCTAAATTGGACATACTATGTATGTCCCTTCTCTAATGCCCATAGCCCAGAAAACCACCTTTGTGCTTTTTCCAAGAATCACATAAACACTTTCTATAAGACTTAAGGGGTGGTCTTCAAACCATAATACACCCTTACACAAAGGTTTATATTTAATAATTATTAAATAAATACAATTATTCCTCCTCTTTCAAATATTTTATATAAAAATTCTTTATTAATTACTATTTTAATCAAAAAAGTATAATATATTTTATTGGTTTATCTTCCTTTTAACTGTAAAGGGGTTTTTTCATCGAAAAATAACTTTCTTTCACTTTGGGAAAAATGTCACATAACACAAACCCTTGGCCTTGAAAGAGGGACCTATAGTTTTTGTACCTAACACCCCACATCACACCCTCTCTAACACACCTCAACAAAAGTGTTGTTACTCATCAAAATAGTATTCATATAACAAGGGTCCAAATATGTGAACATGTCCCTAGATGAAGCCATGTATGTAAAGCATTCAAATCAAGAGACCAAGTGTATGGTTGTGAGGAAACTACTACAAGAGTATTTCATTTTCTTCCCCTTTTTTTATCTTTATTTTTTCACCTTATTAGACCCCTCCTGTAAACATTGCTTTATTGACTCAAGAACAATGATATTATTCTTTTCTAAAATGTGTTTCAAGTGATCTATCTATTTCTTCAAATATTTATGTTCATCTTAACCTACTCTTTTATATTAGGCACATTTGACTTTTTTTTCTTAGGCGTATTTCCTTTTGAAGAAGAGGTCTCATTAGCTTATTTTGAGGTATTTGGTTGTTTATCCTTTTTCTCCTTGTCATTTTTATGTTCCTTATCCTTATTACTTAATTCATTTATGTTATTTTATGCATTGGTTGGAAACTAGGGCATGTGACTTAGAGGATTTGACAGATCCCATCTAGATTAGATTATCTTGTTCCCTAGTGAAAGAGATGGAAAATTCATCCAAAGATGACATGGTAAATTAGTTCCAAGAGTACTCTTGGTAGCATGAAAGATAGAAATAGAAATTGAATAGTCAAAATCAAGCATAGAGAGAATATAAACTTGGATTAGTTGTTCATCTTTATTTTCAATTCCATATTGTTTTAGGTATATATTAGTTATTTCAATTTAGTGAAGTAGTCTTGAATGGTTTTAAGACTGCCTAGGCTCAAACAAACAAACTCATTTTCCAATTGACGACCTCTTATATAATCTCAAGTATCAAACAAAAATTATAATTTTTAGTCTAGATTTCATTTGGTTAATTTAAAGATTTAATATGAAATAGGAGATTGAGATTATATAGACAAACAGAATTTCCCATAAGCTTCATCATTTTTGTTGAACTAATTAGATTTTTTTGCAAATAATGTATGTTTAACCTCTAATCTCATTGTTGTTCAATGGAAACCAACTTTTCTTAAGTAAATTACCATTCTTGATTATCACTCAAAATAGTTGTATGTTGTAACTAGAGCAACTATTCTTTGATCCATGATTTATTATAAATAAATAAATAAATAAAAGGTGCACTAAAAATAAGACAACATAAGTACACCCCTACTACTAATATGAATCACCCTTGAGCAAGTATTCTTTATGAAAAAAATATCAAATTTGTACTCTTATAACACCTAAAAATGGCCAAAATATTGAAACTAAAATTCTCATAAATATCGGATCCATTTGAGAGCACCAATATAAGTACACACTAAAATACACACTTAAAGATATGGACTTTATAAGGCATCAAAACAATAACTCAACAAAAAATTCTAGAGCATAAAATTAGATAAACAATAAATTCACTAGGTGGAGCATGAAATTTTATCCCAACTCAAAAAATGCACTAAAAGAGGCCTTTTATTGCTAAGAAGGACCTTTCTGAAATTGGATTAGTACAATAAAAACTATGTTGGAGAGGGCATAGAGTTGGGAGAAATAATTATTTATGTCAATATGACATCATGATAATGTTCTAGTAGTGGAATATGCCAAAGTTATATAATATTCTTTCATATTACAAAACTACTTCTAATTCCTAAAGCAAGAATTTCCTCCATTGCACCTCTATGCAAAGCTACTATCCCAATTCAACCACCAATTAGAGATCAATAAGTCATCAACATATATAACTAAAACAAGTATTGGATCATCCTACTACAAAATATAGATATTTAAATCTAAATGGCAATAAGAGAATTGATAAGGAAGAATTCATCTTGGTGTACCAAGTTCAAGGACATGTTTCAAGCTATAGATAGATTTTGATGCCTCATGTCACTCATTCTAATACTACTTTATTAACCTAAGCAATATTACTTAAAAAGTGTAGGAAAAACCTAGATAATAGGTGATGTAATCATGATAGAAAGGTTTAATGAAGGATTTCCCAACTATGCATACCACACACAAAAAAATAACACAAAATATAAGATTTATCTTGGAAAAACCCAACCTTTCAAGTATTTTTTATCATATTATTGAATCCCTGAACACATTATAATTTACTACAATTATCCCTCTCATATTCAAGGTCACAACCACTTGATTACAACAAGATTATAGAAACAAATAATCGCCACTATGGGCTTCTACACAAATAGACCTCTAATTATGGAAAAAAAACTTCTAGACATGTCGTATAGGCTACATTCAAGTATAAAATAATACCATAGGATACTAACACTATTCACTCACATGATTACACTTGGCATCATACTCCTTATTACCTCACTCTGATCCTTTAGCCTTAATTCCTCTCTATTGTATTTATCGTCTACTTAATCCTTGATTTCATGGATGAATTTGGTTAATGATGATTCATCCTCCATCTATCTTCTTGACCCTTAAACATTCATATAAAGTGTATATGTAGTAGTATCTACCCTTCAATATTATATGTATCAATTATTATGTGGCATAGATCTCTATTCTATGTAAAATGTATAGTCAACCAACTATAAAACTATAGAGAAAATGTGGTTATGAGGAAAGGGAATATCATTGGGTAGTGCTCTTCATAGCTTCACTTTGACCTAATGTACCTCCATAAAAACTCCTTTGTTGGTGCAAACTCCAAAAAAAATTGTGCAAGAGATAAATCATGTAATTTTATTAGCTCATTCAAGACTTAAAGATCATGTTATGCTCTTGTGGTAACCCAAATCCCTTGAAACGAAAATATGATGTCACCCCATGCTTGCAAACATACTCTCCAAATTGTGAGACCTGATAAGCACTTTTGGAAAAATACAATGGCTTATTTTGTAACTCTCTAGTAATTTTCACATAAATAGCATATTGAAAACTAATATTTCAATTGAGGTAATATAATCCTCATACCTCTAGGATTCTCTTGTATCAAAATCCTAGGGTTATTTAAGAAGTGAGTCCCTAGCTTTTCACCTCTAGCCATCCTTATTTCTTTGGAAATCACCACAAAGAAACCTACTCATACTCCCTTTGTGTACATCTTATCCAATCACCTTACTATTAATGCTTTATCTGAAAGAAAATCCACCTTGATCCCACTCATTTTCCTTGTGTAAAGTGCATCATAGTCAATCATCTATTTGTCACCCCACTTTTTAAAATTTCAACCTTACAATCTATTGTTGACTACCTCAAGTTTAATGATCTACTTGTAAATCCTTACAATGATATCACACTTGACGGTTTAACCATAAATTACCTTTGTAACCTAGGTCTCCATTAAATGATATCCCAACCAACATAAATCTCCTCTAACTACCTCAAATATGGTTATCTATTAGCAAGCATAAACTTCATTTATTTTTTTATCTATAATTCAATCTTTCTAGTAATGTTGAAAACACCCTAGACTCTTTGGGGTGGTATCCTTCTAATATTTGTTGCAAATTTCCTTTGGTCTATGGTGCACCAACAATCACCCCTTGCAACTACTTCTAAACTGGCTATTTGTTGCCAACTTTCTTATAGGTGGCCTCAACATGATGTTGTACTTCACAAAAAGAACTAAGATATAGCAATAACTTACCCTCCTCAAAATTTGAACCACATTAATAACACCTCACCCTCTATTCAGCAACATCTTGCCTTGATATTTATAAAACTCTTGATTTGGTGATTTGTCTATAGCCACCCTTTTAAACCACATCATAATTGACCTTTCATTTAGAGCCCTCTTGTGGACTATCTCAACTCAATAAGCCTTATTTAATTTTTCCAAGTACCAAACATTCATGATGAACTTCCTCTTCTTATACTTACAATTTAATTCACATCAACACTCTCTACCCCTACTTGTCAAAATCATTCTAAAAAGTTACTTCAACTAGGTGCACCCAAATCCACACTAATTCTCCAACACTAATTAATGACTTATATTACTCTAATACAATCATGGTAGGAGGTTTCAATGAAGGAATATCCAACCATGGAACTGATACAAAATAAAATAATTAACATGATTTCAAAAAATTCACACAAAACATAGGATTTATCCTTGGAAAACCCAAATTCTAAAATATATATTATTATATTAAAGAACTGTCAAACATATTACAATCTTCCACAATGTGTTAGGAATAGGATCATAGAGTAATATACAACAATGCGTTAGGAATAGGATCATAGAGTAATATACAATAAAATAAGTACAAAAATAAGATATAAAATAACATAAAACACAAAGACATGGATATACGTGGTTCACCCAATATGGGCTACATCCACGGAGAAACAACTAGTGTTTCCCTTATTCTTTCCAATTAAACAAATCGATACAACCGACATCACATCCAATGTAACTTATTCTTTTCTCTCTCACAATCTCCATGCGCAATAAAATACTCAATCATAATATGATGAACTGATAAAAGGGGGTTATCTTCTAGGGCAGGAAAAACCAACATAACCTATGCCATCAAATTTGTGACTTACTAATGAATGCTCCAAATTTGCAATAAAAAATTATATATAAAATGTGGATTTTGGGGGAATTTCCCTCAAACCCTTGCCAAGGAACGTGGTCTCTAGACCCTACAGGGGGTACCTCCCTACACCCTCCATGCTCATATATAAACATACTATAAATATTAACCACTAAGATCAAGCTTCATAACCAACATAATGGGCCCTGTCACATACCAAGCCACAATCACTTGATTACAACAATAGTATACAAATGGATAATTTCCACTATGGGATTATATACACACAAACCTTTAATTATGGAAACACAACTTATATACTTATCGCATGGGCTATAGTCAAGTATAAAATAATACCATAATATCCGCACACTATTTGCTCACATGATTGCACTTCTCATCATACTCATTATTACCTCACTCTAATCCTTTACCTTGCTTAATTATTGTTGTACTTATCCTCTACTCAATCCTTGACTTCTTCCTAGATGAATTTGACTAATGATGATTCATTCTCTATCTCCCTTCATGATCCTTAAATAATAATAATTAGTGTATATATAGCAATCTCAAGCCTCAGAGATGATCTATATTGGCTACAAGGTTGAACATAGCTCTGGGCCACATGAAACATGTAGTTTTCTAAGTGTAAACAACCTCCAAAATAAATGTGATGATAATGAAAGGGAATATCCTTAGGAATTACTCTCCATAACTTCCCCTAGACCCAATTTACTTCCCAAAATCCTTAGACAAGAGAAAAACCATGTAACGTTTCCAACTTGATCAAGACTTAAAGACCATACTACACTATTGTGGCGACCCAAATCTCTTGAAACCTAAACATTATGTCACCCCATTCTTGCAAAACATACTCTCTAAATTGTGAGCCTTGATAAGCATAGCAAAGAAATGTGGCATCTTCTTATATAACTCCCTATTGACCTGCATACAAATAAAAAGGTGAAAACCAATAATTAAATTGATACAAGATCATCAGCATAACCTTGGAATGCTCTTGCTAGATAGGAAAATAAAAAATTACCCCAATACCCCCCTTAACATAGCTTAGGTGGGTGAAAATATGGGTCTCAACAAATGAAGAATGATGATGTACCCATGTGCATAAAAATCCCCCAAAGAGAAGAGAGAATATCCCCCCACAAATAAAGAGAGAAAATACCCAAATAGTAAGGAAGGAATATGTAGTCCCAAAAATCTAAAGCCTCATGTACTCCCAACAAAAATCACTAATGAATGTACTTTATTTCTATGTAGGTTTTGATAAAAAATTGGCAACCGACTTAGAATTTTGGCAATCATAAAGATTGATGAACTATCCCTGAAAGAGCTCCTAAATATGATACATGTTGACCTCAATATATTTGTTCCACTTATTATGGAATAGCTTTATGAGATGTGAATAGTACTCTAATTTTTACAAAATATGACTAATAGTCATGTGAAATAAATATCAAAACATAGTGAGAATATTTTAAAGATAAATAGACTTAATGGCAATGTTGTCAAATAGATTTGCACCCTTGCTAAGAACTCAACTCAACAATCTAATGAAACATGGAAAAACTCTAGGGAATATGGGTTGCCCATAGCTTAGAGTTAATCTATAGAGAGGGTTGGTTCCCTTAGTATTTACCTAATCTTAATCTAAACTACCAATGTTTCTCCTAAGGAAAAGAGTGGAATGATGACCTAAAAATGAACTTACTTCCTAATGAGGTGATGCACCAAACTGAGTTTCAGATTCATGTTGTTGTTTGATACACAATCCTTTCATAAATTTAGCTAAATGTTTACACAACCTAAGAATTTTACAAGCTCACACATCAGTATTTTGTAAGAAGGTTTGAGCTTGAACAGTTTTGAGAAGGAAATTTGTAGTTTCACAAAACTAATGACTATTCATATTCATTACATAGCTAACAATTGTTGGAAGAATAAGAAGATTGTCAATGATATGCTTACCTACAACATGAGCATGAGGGATAAGTGCATTTTATTACAATGTTGTCATTGATGTCAAAATTGTATTCTGGTATGAAGATCTTCATGCAAATCAGTTTGTACAGATTGAACATGTTTGAAGATGGTAATCCAGTGGGAATTTGCAAGAAGGTTTGATCTAATGAAGACACATGAAAGAGAAATTTACTAAGCATCAAAACAAAGTTTCTTGTGTACAAAACATTAGGTATTTTGGTTCTCTCTAGTTCGTTGTGTAGAATCTTGTTCTACAATTTTCATGTAATTTTGTTTAATGTTAGAAGAGTCCAAATCTAGAATTTCACAGTGTTTCAGTTTCTAGTGTTAAAGTTATGAGTGATAGAAGTTTGAGTATGGTAATGGTAGTGTTTCCAATTTAGTGTACATATTTTGGTGAGTCTCCACCTCTCTGTGGATTGGTATCTGGTATTGTAGATTTATGGAGATATTGACAGGCGTCAATATAGTGTGAATTCCAAGTGGCATGAAGTTTGAAGGTCTATGTGTTAGTTTTTGGATGTACAGTTGGTGAATTTTGTTATTAGGTCATTATTGGTACCAACCTAATAATTTTTATGTATTGTATAGTTTTAATGAGTACTGATCCGTTATGTGGGAGATATTATAGGTACATGCCGACCTTTTTTTATTTGTTATGAGTTTTGGATCTTGGCGTGAAGTATGTATATGTGTATGTTGAGATAACAAGGCATATTTTGCATAATACATCTAATTAGGCTGACCTAATTGATGTTGTAGGTGTTTGTGGATGAAGTGCAAATATATATGTGTAATGTCGTAAAATTGCACCCATTGAAATTTCACATACATTTTTGTATCTGCTTTAGTGTCCACACCCTTAGAACTTGTGTAGGATCATTTTAGCCCTTACATCAACCTTTTTCCCTCTCAGGATGCTCAGGACCCCTTTTCAGTAGCTACCCTTGTGCATCAGCTTTGGGTCAAACCTTGTGCTTTTCTTGTGCCTGTCGTTTTGTAGCATGATTTGTTTAGACATTAGAATTTTGCGTAGACGTCCACATGTCACACTAGCATCCTGTGACATTTCGACATTCAAATGATTGTTTCTAAGTGCCTTGTCACTTGTCATCTACTTTTATCAGTGGTAACACCTCGGGACACCTTGCAACAACTCAGGAAGCTTCTTTTCCCTCCTCTCTCTCTTCAAATCCATTATTTCAATTCTTTTGGCCTCTCTTGGGTCTTTGTCTCTTGGATACACTCTATTTTCACTCTTTTCTCTGTTGCTTGCATAACTCTCTTTCTTGTTATAGCAACCTCAATCACTCTCACATTCTTACAACACTCTTTGCAACTCTCTTGACTCTCACAGCTATCTATTTCTCTCTTTGGCTTGCTTAAGCCTTGTAGGTGATATCTTGCTTACCTTGTATCTTTGAGCATCTTGGGATTTCTCACATTCCCTATCTATTTTGTCTCTATTTTGTGATATGGGTTCTCCTCCTTAAGCGAGGTTTGCTTTTATCACTCTTGCATTCATCTTATTTTCGATTATTATTTCTTTCTATTTATTTGGTTGTCTATGGAGATGGGAACACAAAAATGGGGGTTTGACTGAGGCAAACCCCTAAACAACCCCAACATTTTTCCCTTGATCTTATGTGTGCAGGTGTTGAAGATATCTACTTGTTGGAGGCTTCATCACTTGGGTTTTTGTGAGCACTTTCTTTCTCTATCCTCTTTAGTTCTATCATTTACATTTCATTTAGTTTTCTTTATCTTAGTTTTGTTATATTTTGTTATTTTTTTGAATCCTGGAAGTTCTTAGTAATCAGATTGTTAGTAGTCACTTTAGTTGTTCTCTAAGACATTCTCAGTTTTTGGTATGTACAGGATGCCAGCGCACCTCTAGGATGTCAGTGCATTGTTTTGTAGTTTGTATACCATGCTTCCATCCTCGGCCAAAAACTTTCCAGCTGGTGCAGGAGCACCTAATCATCTAGTTGCAAATCTTCATGTTTGAAGGTCAAGGGGAGTCAATATTATGTGTCTAGGTTGATATAGGTGTGTTTTGTGTTTATTTATGCTTAATAAGGCCTAAAAGGACCAATCGTAATGTAATTGGAAGGATTTTGAGTCATTTAGGTTGAAATGTCAATCTTGCATTTAAAGTTGTCTTTGTAGCTTTGAAGGCATATTTCTTGAATTTGTATGTGAACATGAAAGGTTGGAGTATTTATGGTGTAATAATGCTATTTCAAAGCCATTTGTGTGGTTTTAGGGGTCCTAGGAGTGCAACATTACAATATACATGTAAATGTGTTAAAATGTGTGTAAAAAGTATCATTATGGCCTCCAACAGTCATTAGAGGTTTAAAAAGTAGTTGTAAGGAAGTTGGTCATTGGTTGAAGATAGGGAAACCTTTAAAAAGGCATGAGAACGTTGTTTGTAATGTTGGCCTGAAGTTTTGAAGAATTGGCAATAAGAAATCTGTGTTTTCATCCATTTTCTGAGTTTCTTTTAGATTTTGTAGATCTGTAGGATCCGTACAGGAACTGTTATGGATTGAAATCTATTATGAAGTGTTGGAGCATGTATTAACTTCCATTTGGAACAAGTTTGAGTGCCAGATATTTTAATTTGTGTAAGTTCTCTGCATTTTACTGAGATTGCCTTGTTTTCTCAAAATTTAGTGTTGAAGACCCCTTAATATGGCATTCTAACCCATTCCACTTACTGTTCTTACTGTGCCTCATGGAATGGGTCTAAAACTAGTCAATTCAAATGTTTCCATCAATGGGAAGATAGTAGAGGTGTGTTGAATGAGATTGAGTGTTACCTTGGGGTAAACTTGTGAGTGTTTCTTTTGTAAAATGGTGTGATAGTGAAGGGTATCGACTGAATAGTGCATGGAGTGTCTATGTAATGTTATTTTGAGTTTTTTTAGGGAATTTACATGGTTTTTTATGCATTAGGTAGGCTTCATAAGCCCGAGCATGTGTATTTTCAATAAACCCTAGTATTTTGTAAGTAAATGAAGGGTTTGGTAGAATAGCTGGTTAGAGGCTTCAAAGTCGAGTAATGTTTGTGGATTATGTGGTTAGGCATCATAATACAAATTTTTCCTAAGATATTTTGTAAAAAAAAAGGATCTAAGGGTACTTTGTTTGGAAAAGGGGGCTAATCTTGTAACCTTTTGAGCAGGGCAGTCTAATGAAACTTGGTGTTGGCCTAATGAACCTTGTAAAATCTAGTTTGAATATTGTGTCTAAGTCTATGAGGATGCTGAATTGATGTTTGATTGGCCATAGAATTTCCTTCTCTAAAAGATGTCTCAATTTTTGGTGTTTTGAGGGCTAGAAGCCTCTTGTGAAGGGATAGAGTTCAAGTTGAACATTTTGTGTTCAAGGGTTGTTTTCATTGCTTGATCCGAGTCGTTTAGGGTTTTTTAGTGAGCTTCTCCACCTTCTCTACATCAAAGTGGTATCAAAGCATCAAGGAGTAGGTTTCTTTTCATTTTGCAAGTTGTGAAGAGCAAGGAAGAAGTGAAGATTTTAGTACTCAAAGATGCCTCCAAAGAACAAAGATATGGCTAAAGTAATGAAGGAGATAAAAGACAGACATGCTAGAGAAATCAAAGAGTTGGAGGAAAGAATCATAGCCTTGGAGGTAAACAAAAGAATGGATGTGGAAGAGAGTGAGTCAGATGAAGAGGAATATGATGAGTTTGAAGATATGCAAGAAGAGCTTGACCCAGAGGATCAAAGAATTGCAAAGTTGTTGAAGGCAGTTAAGAATGACAAGCCTAAGGTAAAGATTGATGTTCAAAAGTATGGTGGGAGTCTAAATGATGAATAATTACTTGATTTTATTGTTGCATTAGATAACCATTTTGAATGTGATGAGGTTCCTAAGGAGCAAAGAGTAAAGATTGCAAATACAAAGTTGCAGGGCCATGCTTTGGTATGGTGGGACTACTTTCAATCTGAGAGGAGAAAGCAAGTCAAGTCTAAAATCATCTCATGGGACAAGATGGTATCCAAACTCAAAGGTAAATTCTTACCCAAGGATCATCAAGTTCAAATGTTTAAGAAATTGCAAGGCTTAAGGAAAAAGGAAATGGAAATTAAGTCTTATACTGAAGAATTTTATAAACTAAGTTTGAGGTCTGGTCATCATGAGAATGAAGATGAAAAATTTTCTAGATATATTGGTGGTTTGAGGTTAAACATACAAGATGAATTGGTTTTGGCTAACCCTAGGAGTGTAGAGGAATGTTATCAAATGGCAATTAGGGTGGAGGAGAAAATGAAGAGAAGGCAAGACAAAGCAGCTAGGGGTAGAGGTAATGCATCAAGATGTAGAGGATCTATGCCTAATCCAAAGCCAAACAATGACAATCAAGAAGATGTCATGAAAGGAAAAGAGCAATCTGATTTCAAAGGTGGATGGAGAGGCACAAGGGGAAGATTTGGAGGAGGTAGGAGTTCCAATGTGTTTTCAGGTAGATATTACACTTGCAATGAATTTTTCCATCCTACAAGTGTCTTGAGAAGATTGGTGATTCATCAAGTGGAAGTAGAGGTGATAAAAGAGTTCAACTTGTGCAAGAGGATGAAGAGGAGAGCATTAGTTCATCAAGTTACAAACCCTGAAGTTGGAGAAGATTTGATGCTGCACAAACAACTTTTGAAGACTTCCAAAGAAGTAGAACCATTGCACAGGAAGAGGCTTTTCAAAACCACTTGCAAGAGCAAGGGAAAGGTATGTAAAATTGTGGTTGATTCTGGCTCAACTGAAAATATGGTGTCATGTGAAATGGTGAACAAGTTAAACTTGCAAAGGATTCCTCATGAATTTCCCTACAAGGTATCATGGCTAAGTGATGGTCAATCTTTGTTGGTGAATGAGAAGGTTGTAGTAGATTTCCAGATTGGGGATTGTAAAGACAGTGTTGTTTGTGATATCCTTCCAATGGGTTGTTGCCACATACTCCTAGGAAGACCTTGGCAGTATGACAGGTGTGCCATGTATGATGGAAGAGAAAATGAGTATACTATAATGAAGGATGGTCATAAGTTTGCCTTGACCCCTTGGGTGGAAGATGTGAAAGGTAGAGCTAAGGTGATAATGTGTGAGAGAAGAGAACTTATCAATGTTGTAAAAGAAACCAAAAATTTTGATGTAGCAACATGTCCTAGGTCTGGTAATGCAGGGACAACAAGTGTGAAGGTAAACACAGGGTTGAAAGGTGATTTGATAGTGATTTTGCATGAAAGTGTTATTGTGGGGACCGTAGAATATCCTATACCTAAATACAAGGTTGAGGGACAAATGAAATTTGCAGGTACATGAGTGTAAAGGTCTGATAGAGGCAAGGGACTAATGACAGAGGTGCAAGGATAGTCTGGACAAAAAATTGGAGAAATTCACCCTTGTGGAGATGAGATTAAGTTGAAATCAGTTCTGAGACATTCTAACATTTGTTTGTCTATAGGTATAGATAAAGGAAAACTGATGGAAGTAGGTAAAATACCATTGGCAGGTCCTAATGTAAAGATGGAGGCACAAACAAGTGTAAACAAAGCCAAGAATGCAAGGCAGAATATGAGAACAGAGCAGCAGGGAGCACAAGGCATGGGTCAATGGCAATGGCCTATGGATCATTGGTGTCTTAATCAAGCTTTGGCATGGTGGTATCAACCCCAATTCATGTGGCATGAATTCTTTTTAGGGGGGTTGTATGGTGTAGGAGCACCTAATCACCTAGTTGCAAATCTTCATGTTTGAGGTCAAGGGGAGTCAATATTGTGTGTCTAGGTTGATATAGGTGTGTTTTGTGTTTATTTATGCTTAATAAGGCCTAAAATGGCCAATCATAATGTAATTGGAAGGATTTTGAGTCATTTAGGTTGAAATGTCAATCTTGCATTTAAAGTTGTCTTTGTAGCTTTGAAGGCATATTTCTTGAATTTATATGTGAACATGCAAGGTTGGAGTCTTTATGGTGTAATAAGGCTATTTCAAAGCCATTTGTATGGTTTTAGGCATCATAGAAGTGCAACATTACAATATACATGTAAATTTGTTAAAATGTGTGTAAAAAGTATCATTATGGCCTCCAACAGTCATTAGAGGTTTAAAAAGTAGTTGTAAGGAAGTTGGTCATTGGTTGAAGATAGGGAAACCTTTAAAAAGGAATGAGAACATCATTTGTAATGTTGGCCTGAAGTTTTGAAGAATTGGCAATAAGAAATCTCTGTGTTTTCATCCATTTTCTAAGTTTCTTTCAGATTTTGCAGATCTGTAGGATCCATATAGGCACTGTTATGGATTGAAATCTATTATGAAGTGTTGGATCATGTATTAACTTCCATTTGGAACAAGTTTGAGTGCCAGACATTTGAATTTGTGTAAGTTCTCTACATTTTACTGAGATTGCCTTGTTTTCTCAAAATTTAGTGTTGAAAACCCTTAATATGGCATTCTGACCCATTCCACTTACTGTTCTTACTATGCCTCATGTAATGGGTTGAAAACCAATCAATTCAAATGTTTCCATCAATGGGAAGACAATAGAGGTGTGTTGAATGAGATCGGGTGAATGAGATCGGGTGTTATCTTGTGGTAAACTTGTGAGTGTTTCTTTTGTAAAATGGTGTGACAGTGAAGGGTATCAACTGAATAGTGCATGGAGTGTCTATGCAACATTATTTTGAGTTTTTGTAGGGAATTTACATGGTGTTTGATGCATTAGGTAGGCTTCATAAGCTCGGGCATGTGTATTTTCAATAAACCCTAGTATTTTGTAAGTAAATGAAGGGTTTGATGGAACAACTAGTTCGAGGATTCAAAGTTGAGTAATGTTTGTGGAATATGTGGTTAGGCATCATAATACAACTTTTTCCAAAGATATTTTGTAAAAAAAAAGGATTTGAGGGTACTTTGTTTGGAAAATGGGGCTAATCTTGTAGCCTTTTGAGCAGGGAAGTCTAATGAAACTTGGTGTTGGCCTAATGAACCTTGTAAAATCTGGTTGGAATATTGTGTCTAAGTCTGTGAGGATGTTGAATTGATGTTTGATTGGCCATAGAATTTCTTTCTCTAAAAGATATCTCAATTTGTGGTGTTTTGAGGGATAGAATCCTCTTGTGAAGGGATAGAGTTCAAGTTGAGCATTTTGTATTCAAGGGTTGTTTTCATTGCTTGATCCAAGTTGTTTAGGGTCTGTTAGTGAGCTTCACCACCTTGTCTGCATCACCAGTTTGTTTGGAAAACCTTCATGACCTATCCCTTTTGATTCTAGAACTCTCACTTTGTTCCTTGAGGTAGTTTAGGGTAGTTCATTCCCTAGGACTCTCTTGAGAATAAAGAGACTCGTGAATAGAAAATCCCCCTTCTCTACATTTTGGTGAACCTGATGTGAAAACACCTTTTCCAAACAAAAAATTGGGGCGATGCCTCAAACGCCATTTTTTACTATCAAAGTGATGCATCGGCCTTTGGCCAACATGTTTAGGCATTATCTATTACATTTAACTTACTATTTTCAAGGATAATTTAATATCTTCTTTTATTAGTTCAATATCTAATTTTACTCAAAGCATTAATGATGTTCCATTTCATGCATGTGATGGTGACTTGGCTTTACCCATGTCACTCGATATCTTTGATCCTTCTCATGAAATTCCTCTTGCTTCAGAGGATATTTTGTTGCAAGAAGATGAAATTGTTGATACTTTTCTTAATATTACTCCACCTTCTCTTCATTCCAATGCACTCCCTTCTAGAGATGATGGATTAGTGAATGATGAAGTTCCTCTCACATTGGATCCTCCAAGGATGGATGTTGACCATATTTCTTCAAAATATTCCTTTATAAGTTGTAAGGAAATTTAAATATAATCTGTCTTTGTCGCCCCTCAAAGGCCTAAGAGACCTAATCTGACTCTGGCTAGTCCTTCTCCTAAAAGGATTTGTTCTATTAATGGTGTTCCATTTCATGGTGACTCTCCTGATCTTTCTAAGGCTCCCTCTTATAGAGTGGTAGTCCATACTTTAACACTAGAAAGAATAAACTAAATGTTAATCAACCCACTTTTTTACCACCTTCTCAACCAAGCCTTCATCAAGCACCTAAACCCATGACTAAAGCACCTAGTGATTACAATCTTGTCAAGTGACTTTGTGTTACTCTAGCCAAGATCTCACTATGGGATGTGATTTAGTCTACACTGGTTTATCAAGGTATGCTTCAGGAATCCTTGCAAAAGATCCTCTTTCCTTCTTCTAGGACAACAAATGTTAATGTGTTGATAGCTCATATTCATGTAGATTCACTAAATATTATGTTCTATCGACAGGAACTCTTGCCTCTGGAAGTACAAAAGCAAGCATATCCTCTAATGATTATAGTCAACATTAACAACATTGGCATTAAATGTACTCTCGTTGACACTGTTTCAATGCTCAATGTATGCAACATTGATCTATTGCCTAAAATTAAAATTGATTCATCTTCTCTTATTGCTTCTTCCTTATGCATTTGTGGGTTTGATAATGTTGTTCGACAATCCCTAGGCATGATATTCTTTCCTTTGAGGTTGTGACATGTTACCATACCCACCCTTGTATATGTTATGTTAGAAAATTTACCATACAATCTACTTCTCGATAGACCATGGATTTATGCTATGGGTGCAATCTCGTCTACCTTGCATAAATCCATTAAGTTCATTCATAACAACCAAGTAGTCATAATCAAGGCTGACCCTAATGTTGTACACTTATGTGAGATGGAAGCTACTAGTTAGGCTTTGGTTGTGCCTACTCTTGTCCTTTCGGTGTCTTCCAATGTGTTGATGTCTACTCCATCAGTACCTGTTACAAAGGATACTCTTGAGGTAGATGTCCCCAAAGAAGATCCTTCTAAAGAAAGAAATCTTAAGTTTTCTCCTTCTATCTCTACTCAAGAGAATGCATGTCTCAGTGATGATTGGGGTTCCTTAGACTTTACAAATTCCTTCATTAGGTAATATAAAGTTGACTTGATCCACTTAGACCCTCTGATAACATCATCCAAACCCGCTATCAAAGATGATTATTCTTTTGCATCGTGGGGTAATGTGAACACAAATTGTAATGTTCTTAATGTTGATCCTTCCCCTTCTAAGGAAGATGATCACGCTTCTGTTGGAAATATTGTTAAAGAGGAATATAATCCCCATTGTTGGAATAATGCTCTCTATGAAGATCCTCCTCCTTCTCAAGACTTGCAAACACATTATGGCCCTGGTTTTAAACTTGTCTCTAAATATGGTTATGGGCATAAAGGTTGTGAGCCCAACGAACAAGGAATTCAGGTCCCTATAGAATGTCCACCTCATAAGCATAATTTGAAGCTTGGTTGCTTGAATGAACAATCTAAATGGAAACCACAGTTGAATGTTGACCTAATTTCCACTCAACCTCGTTCTCTCAGATTTATTCATCTGCCATTATTTGCTATGAATGTCTTCTTCTTTTGAGCAGTCAAACTCTTCTTCACAAGAGAAAGGGTTACTTCCTGCTCCTCATCCTCTATCTAAGCAGGAATGTATTTTGTTGAGGCTTCTCAAATCCCACTTGATTACTCTTCCTCCTCCTACACATAAGAAATTTCATAAACATGATAAATTAAATCATTATTTCTTTGCATACCATCAAGTGCTTGGCAATTCCACTAGTGAATGTAAGGCCTTAAAGGATAAAATACAACTTTTTGATTTTGGTGTGATCACTATTCCATTTTTTGATGCACCTGTCTCTTCCATTTTAGTCACACACGTATGCTGAAGAAATAATTGTAGATGATAGAGGTGTTATTGCAAGCTTGACCAAATAAATTTTCACCACCTTAAGTTGTGCAAATGATAGGACGTGCGTTTGGTGATGAATTAATATTGTGCTTTATTTAAATCCTTGGTAAAGTAAACCCTAAGATTTGCATGCCTTACAAAAATCCTTGATAAGACATCTCCAGGTTGTACCATATGCCTCATTAAATGCATTGGTGGTGCCTCGAAGCATACAGGCACACAACATATTACCTTATCGTGAAAAACTGGAACTTTACAACCTAAAGTCAAGAGTTACGAAGTTATGAAAACCTCTGACTCCCCGACTTCACAATAAACTGATTCACTTGGCGCCACTAAAGGACAAGTTGGGTTGTCGGGAAGTTAGGAAAAATAGAAACTCGACAACAAAGTTAAAAACACATAGCACCAAGCTGTGTGAAATGTGACCAATCTAAAATGAAATTCAAACACATATATTAAGACATTAAATCAGAAAAACTGAAAAAGAAAACAAAATAAGCAAACTATTACTGCAACTTCCCCGAAATTGTCTTATCTCTCTCTAACTCCAGCGTTTTGTTGTTTCCAATGGCTCTCAGATCAGCAGATCAAGCTCAACAAAATGAACAGCTGAAGAACGAGATTTGAAAATGCACACTATGCTAAATGCAAGGCTATGCTAAGATGATAATATCGCTGTGATGCTGAAAATGATGTGAATGCATAAGCGTATATGTTTGTCATGTATATGTGTGTATCCGTGTGTAACCAATGCATGGATTTGTACCAGTATTTATAGAGTCTTAGAAAGGATTCGATTGGCTGACATGTTTTAATGGCCCGGATTAAGCTTGTTTGAATGGATGGTGGAAGATTTTCGTAAGTGGAGAGGGAGATAGAAGGTTTCCCTTTTCCTTCAATTTTCGTCATTGAGATCCGAAGGGAATTTACTGTTTTGAAGAATGAGTTTAGAATGAGTTAGAATTAAATAAAATAAATTTATTTAATTTGCAAGTGAAAATGGATATAGAAACTCGCATAATTAAATAAATTATATTTAATTATGTTTTAGAAGTGAATTTAGAGTGTAATTAAATATTTTAAAAATATTTAATTATTTGTGGAGTGAAAAGAAAATATTAAATTAAATATTAAATATTTAATTTAATTATGGGATGAAGAGAATATTCCATTTTTGAATTTAAATATTCAACTTTTTAGAATAATATGATAATCAAATATAAATAAATTATGAAAATTTATTTAATTTAATTAAGCGGAATGTGGAAGGTGGTAATTAATTAAATAAAGTTATTTATTTAATTAATGTAGAAGAATCATAAGAATGAACAATATAAATAAATAATTAAATTTATTTATATGTAGATGACTTTAGGAGAATTAATTAAATAATTTATATTTAATTAATTAACAAAACAATCATGACCATTTTTAGGCATTATGCACCAACAACTTAGGTTTAAAAACTCATAAAATGCATGACAAGAGGTTAGGGACTTTAGAGGAACCCGCGACCGAGACTAAAATAAAAGTAGAAACTCTAGACTTAGGCAAAAAATAAAAGATTGAAGACCGAGGAAGAAAAAATTTGAAGGGATATGATACATAATATACCTAAAGGAAGAAGGAAAAGTTATCACCTCATTATGTGGGACCCTTTGAAATTTTAGAAAGGATAAATCTGGTTGCCTACCAATTGGCCCTACCTCCCCAACTGAGTCGTATTCATGATTTTTTCCATATATCTCTTCTTAAGTATTATGTACCTAATGAGAAACATGTTTTGAACTGGAATGCATTACAATTCCAAGAGCCTGAAAAAATAACAATAGAGCCATACAAAATATTGGAGAGGTGCTAGTACCAATTGTGCAATAGGGTGGTTGACCAAAGTAAAGTTCAATGAGATCAATATGATGAAGAGAATGCTACTTGGTAAGATATGTAATTAAACTACAACAATCATTTCCTTTCTTGTTTTAAGAATAGGCTAGATATTATATTTCTTTTGTTGTTTAAAAAGTACTTTTAGATACTATCTCCTTACAATTTCAAACTTATTGAATAAGTGCATCAGGATCAAGGATTTTTTAGTGGTGAATCTTCACCAAATGGTGAATAGTACATATCGCCAAGTGGAAATTGGTGAATGAATTGCAACCCACATGGTGGAAAAATTGCCTAAATTTAACAAATTATCGATCTAATGCATTTATGTTCACCGTCAATTTATTTTATGAGCCATATGTAATTAATAGTTTCACCATAACAAACTACGTATCTCAAACAAACTAAATAATATTTTCACTTAGAATTTCAAAAGCATGTATTAAATCACCCACATATTCACCAATAGTATTAAAATGACATTGTGTATCAAGACATGTTTTGCCGACATAATTAAATGCTCACTATGCATGAGGACCCATTTCACCTATAACATTACAAAAATAATGTTTGAGGGACACATTTCGCCAATTACATTAAAAAATAATTGTGTTATGAGGATCCATTTCGCTAATACTATGATAACTCCATGCTAATCATAGAGCAATAAACACCTTGAAAATTACAATGTATGTGTTCCATCAAGGTTTGATTTTCCCTACATTTAAATGTATCATTGTATAATTACAAAAGATTCACCAAATTTTTACTATACCATTGAAAAATCCCATGGAATTCACCAAATGTGGATTGATATAAATACAATCGAAACTTTGATTTATTCTTACACATTTTGTTCAATTTTGAACTTGTGAGCTCTCGATTCAGAAGTTGGAATTGGAACCTTAATCAAAGGCAAGCTACAAACTTACAACTACAGGAATTCCTGCAATTACATTAACAAATAGTGAGTCCGTGAAAACCTAAAGGTAAGTGATCATTTCTTAAATCTTCATAGTGTTATAAGATTTTTTTATCTCTTTTTTGTTCTTTCTTCAATCTTAAAGATGATATTGAGTAGGGAATGGGATCTATATTCTATTTCTTTTAACAAGAAGATAAATTTTTCCAGATTTTATTTCATGAGAGGTCAAGATGTCGAGTAGCAAGTGCAACAAGAGTAAGACTCCTTAGGGTGGTGAAGGGAGGCCATCAAAATTCCCAAAATGTAGAGTTACCATAAAGTCTTACTTTGGAATTTTTTATGATTCATCAAATCAAGATGGAATTACATCATCAACTCTTGCACAAAATATTAATGAAGAATCCATTGGCAATACCTCACAAGAAGATTAAAATGAATTAATTGAGTCAAATGAGGATGACAATATCCTAAAAGATGTTCCAAGGAATACCCAGGTTAGCCAGAATGAGTTAATAGACCTAGATGAAATTGTTGGTGTTGTAGATGATGATGTTGCAAGGAAGAGGAAAATAAAAGCCAAATAAAAAATGGGGCACTAGTGGGATATGACAAGGAATTTTTAGATTGATTGGGTGTCAAAGTACCCATTCATTGAACCAATGGAGAATGCAAACAAAGATGAACCTCCAATAGAATGCAAGTGTAAGATTTGTATTTGGAAATGTAAAAGACACAAGAAGTTGCAACTAAATCTTGACACTATAAAAAAGTATATCGGTAAAGTTTATGAAAAACAAATCATAGACGAAAAGGAAAAAATAGTGGTAAGATGGAAATTAAAGGAAGAATGTCTTCATGTTAAGTATACCTTGGAATATGATGACCATATGCAAATAATGGAAAATCTTACTGCATGTGGAGGTTTAATTGAAGCTCAATTTGGAAAGGTAATGGTAGGAGCACAACTAGCAAAAACTATTCAGATG
>VDFB02327493.1:0-15323 GCA_007258455.2 Sequoia sempervirens
AAAATGAATAAATCTCATACTAAGAGGAAGCAAACTATGCAAAAACACTTCCTACAACAACTAATGAGAGTAATGTGCAAATTTTTATCTTTTCAACTACAAAAAGTAGAAATGCATATGAACATAAAATATGCAATATTCCATAACATAAAATGTACATGGGGAATACCCTTTTAGGAATAAATGCACACTCCAAAGCAACCTAATTTACTCTTCAATAAACCAATGGAATATAATACACTTGTAGAGGAAGCTATTAGAGGAGATTCACCAACATGTAAAATTGAAGTACATCCAACAACATAACGACACCTACAAATCAACCATACAAATTACAACTCCAAGCACAATGAGAAGGCATGGTGCCCAAATACATAAGTTCAAATTCCAATGCCCCTCCTTGGTCTTGGTCTTCCCAACTATTTTTAACATATTCCTTACATAACTTACAATTCCATAACCTATCATAGTTGACAACCCAAACTTTGGCACCCAAATTTATCTATATTCAACATTCAACATGTGCTCCATGGAAATTGTACCAACCTATCATAATGTTGGTCAAGATTCAAGCTTAACCTCTCTTTTACATGTTCTTACATGTCATAGAATGTGTCATATGTAACTCTCTTCATGATGGTGTAGCATACACCACAAGATGTTGGCACATGGCCAATCCATGCCACCTAAAATCAAGACACCTATCTTCTCATGTGGAAACAAAACTCACTAAATTATGAAATCAAGTAAGCCTCCATGTGGGACACCAACTCTCCACAAGAAAATAAAATCAATAGAAGGAAAACTAGCAAGTGCATATAAAATGAATTAAAATGAACATCGAGAATGCAATATTGAGACACCTTTTCCCAACATTCTCCCATTTGTTGAACACCTTGCGAGATCAAAAGAGAACCCTACCAACACTAAAATCTACATGTTAGGGGTCAAGAAACTGATATACTGACTATGCCACTTGAACTTCTCTATGCTCACGAGCTTTGTCAAAGAATCTACAACATTCATCAAAGTGTCAACCTTCTCCAACATCACCTTCCTATCCTCTACCATATCACAAATGAAATAGTATTGAACATCATTATTTTTTTACCTTCATGGAAATTTGGGTTCTTTGTTGAACATATGGCACTCTAACCATCACATAGAACTATAATAGGCCCTACATCTAACCCAACATCAAAACATAATCCCTTAAGCTAAGTGGCTTCTTGACAAGCATGAATAGTGGTGATATCCTCTATGTATGTAGTATACAAAGAATCCACAACTTGTTTCTTACTCATCTAGCTAATGGCGCCAACAAACATCACTAAATATATCCATTGGTGGATCTTCTGTTATCAATATCAACAACCCAATCAACATCCACATATGGACACAAATACAAACTAAAGGATAAGTCCCTATAAGATGACCATGATAACATAAAGAGTACTCAAAAGTACCTTGCAAATATTTGGAGATTGTCATGTCCCCTTTTCTAAAAATAGCATTTACTATTTTTAGCAATCCTAGTTTCCTAAAATGGCAAGTCAAGTCCTATAGATGAACCAAGAAAGTTAATTTTTCAAAATTAATTAATTAAATTATCCTTGGTGTTAAATTAATAAATATTCATGAAATAATATTGGGGTCCAAGGTGGGAATTGTTTTTTGGGAAAATCAAATGACTTGTGATATGGTTTTTCTTTTTTAGCAGTGAGAGTTAATGGTTTGGTTTTTGGCAGTTTGGATTGGAGTGTTTAATGGTGATTTTATTATTGGAATCAAGAGTTATAATATTTAAAATTCAAGTTTCTCTCCCTTGGGCATGGTATTTTGGCACCCAAATTGGTGCTAGAAAAAGGAGTTGAATATAATGTAATTTCTCTCTCAATTTTTCTTTATTCCAGATATTGTTTCCTTTCACAAGTTTGTGATTTCACTTTAGAGTTTGGTAAACCAATGAAGAAAGAATCTATGAGGTTGTTAAACCAATGGGGTTTAGGATCAAAGAAAATGGTTTTTAGGGTCTCCAAGTGCAATTTCATCCAAAGATTGTCATTATGTCAAAAAAAAATTAGTTTGGAGTTGGTATTTATTTTGTTGTAGGAATTTAGATTTAGTTTAGTGTGCATCTTCCTTATTAGAGGCTGTTGTGTGTGAATTTTTTTGTTACAAGAATATTAATATGATTTTGTATTATTTATTTATGTACTTTTCTATTCCAGATCAGTTGTGTGAAGTTTGGTGAGTTAGTGTAGAAATTGCTTCAGATTTAGGGTGTATTTTGGGTTCCTAGTTACAGGTTTCCCTATATAAATTTTTGCATTTGTTCATGGATTTCATCTGTTGTAGATGAAATAAAATATAATTTAATTACATGAAGTTACCCATATTAAATAATTCTATTCCAGTTGCACTTCACCTAATTTCCAGTTTGATGGATTTTTGGTGTATTTTAGCTCCAAAATTGAGTTTCATTTGATGCAACTTTGCAACAGATGTATATTATTGTTCCTTGTTCTTATTAAAATAAACATGGTACAAAAATAATAAATAAATCTATATCAATTTTGGGTGAGTGCACCAAGATGGTTCCCAAAAAGGGGGCTTAAGTGGCCACTTTTTTTCTGAAATCATAAAATGCTGACCTTCGACGTGAAATTTAGGATAGTTACACTCAAAATTTTGAGATGCAAAAGAAACAAGGATCATAGTGCTCTGAGTCTAGTTTCTAAACTGCTAATTTATTTTGAAAATTGTTGAGATTAAGGGGTTCAAAAGAGGGATGCATAGAAATTGGTGTTTTTTTGGTCAAAAAAACATATCATAGCAACTCTTGTACGACCTGAGCATGGTGAACTTTTTTATAGTATTTTTAAAATCGCTATGGTCAAAAGTTAGCTAACAACATCTAGTTGATGCACAATTTTTCTGATAATTTTTTAATGAATATTTGATTTTTTACTAATTTTCTAAGTGGGCACTTCCTGAAAAGGAGAATTTTGGCCGTGCTCCCCCTACAAATTTTGGAAAATAATTGATTTTTGTTTTCTTTTCTTTTTTAAAATTTGTAGAATGGAGTCTAGTTTCTAAAAATGTAATTTATTTGAAATTTTGATGAACGGTTAATTTATAACAAAAAAAAACACCAAACACTACTTTTTAGCAAAAAATAGACATACAAGCAAAAGAAATTATGGATGAAAGGCTTAACATTGTCAAAAAGTGAAAAAAATTACATCGTTGGATAGCTAAGAGAGAACCTAACATTACCCATGTATTCGATTTTGTCGATATTGAACTAGATGCAATCTTGATGGTGAGCACGAAGCCGATTATGTGAAAAATTGTAGAATTTGCAAAAACACGTCTTTGGCCTTGTTGGGAATGCCCTCCAAGCCTTTGGGTTGGTATCCCAAGGCAAATAATTTTACTTTTTTCTTTGTTTTTAGTGCGAAATAATGTGAGCATGTTTTTTAAAACTTTTTTTCAAAAGTGGCCACAAAATTGGTACCCAACTTCATGCACCCGCCCTTCATTCTATTCCAATTACGTATTATTCAAATCAAATTTGGAGTATTTTGATGAAAATTCAAACATACCCGATTTGCTCTAATTTAAGATTTTGGTATAAATAAAAAAGTTTCAAATTTGATTTTGATTTTCATGAGGGATAGTACATAGATCCTCTTCATTGCACCACATTTTACCCAACAAAAATTAGCTATAAATCAACTAAGAACTCCCATTGCTTGGGAAATGTTTGGTCTTGTACAAACCATCACATACATCAAACTAGCAACAGTAGTAGTATAAGGAACTCTGCTCATATCCTCCATCTTACTAAGAGATTTTAGACACAACTCAAATAATAACTTTGTGCACATTGTATCAGGAACACACAACTTGATCTACAAGTTTCCATGCTAAAACTCTCAAACACTAAGTCAATATACTTAGTCTAGCCTAATTATAGATTTTTATTAGCACTATCTCTTCTTATCGTCATCCCTAAAATGTACCTAGATACTAAATATTTCATTTCAAACTATGTTGAAAGTTGAGACTTCAAATCACAAATCAAAATCATCCCATTATTGATAAAAACATGTCATCAACATATAATGTGATAATGAGAATACAATCACCATCCATCTTGTAGTAGGTACATTGATCTAATTTAGGTCACAAAATTCCCAAAATTAACACAAAGGCATTAAATTTTTAGTACGACATCCTATACTTTTGTTTTAGACCATACAACTTACGAACCAAATGTTTTTTACCTTTCTCAATGTAGTGCTCTAACTATGACACAAATTACTTCCTTTAAATCAATGTGAAGGAATTTTTTCTTCAAATCCATCTCTTCAACCTTAAGACCATATGCTATTACAAGTGATAATGGATGTCAAATTTCCAACTAGGAATAAAATCTCACAATAATCAATTCCTTCAGCTTTGAAATAACCTTTCCTAGCCAATTTCACCTTATACTTTTCAACACTACCATCTAAACTAGTTTTCTGAACAACCACTCACATCCAACAAATTTACATCCATCGAGCAAATGTACTAGATCTTGTGTCATGTTTTTCTTTAATGTCACCTTCTCTTCATCCATGGCCTCTTTCCAATAATCTAAACCATTCATAGCCTCCTCTACAATTATAGTCTCATCAGTGTAAGTCATCAAAGCAAATATATATCTCCAATCAGGGAAGAATACCTTTCTAACTATTCTCAATGCCAAGTTGAGCTTCTCAAGAGTTGAGGTGGAGATTCTACCTCCTTTTCTAAACTACCTAAACTACTTGAGCTCTCCTCTTTAGGTCCATTTTGGGATTCAATTTCATCTTACTTAGTCTTTAGGTTTAGCTAAACCATATCTTTTCCTTTTCTTTTTCTAGCTACAATGTAGTGTAAGAAGGCATAGCTTCATTGAAAGTAACACTTATGATATAGAAAACCCTTTCATTTGTAGGACCTAAAGCTTGTATCCTTTTTCACCAATATAATAACCAATGAAGATACACTTACAACCATGTTTTTTAACTTTAACATATTCTCCCTGGACACATGAGCATGTGTCTCACAACCAAACACACTAAGATGTCTCAATAAGGGATTTTTGTCTAACCACACCTCTATAGGTATCTTCTCAATAAGAGTTGATGGAGGAGACCTAATAAAAAGGTAACAAGTCATGGAAATTGTTTTTTCTCAAAAAAATTGTTCCAAACCAACTTCACTAAACATACTCTTAGCCCTCTCCATCAATGTCATGTTCATCCTTTCTACAACTCCATTCTACTGAGAGGTATACAAAGTTGTCATATGTCATTCTATATCATTATCTTTACAAAACCTATCAAAATATGTTTAAAAAACTCACTACCATTATCAATCCTCAAACACTTAATTTTTTTACCAGTTTGATTTTCACAAGAGCCTTAAACACTTTAAAAAGGAATTTTCCAAAAACCCCAAGGGCCTCTTTAGTCATTTCAAAAAAAATCCTCTACATCTCTTCAAAAATTAATGATGCAACTACCTCATCCATCTTGAACTTGGTGGTAATACTCCTAATGCCAATCACAAGGTGACCTAATGAATTAGGAAAAGAATATAATAGATTCATATAATTGTTCTCAATTTTCATTCCAACGAAGCTCAACAAGGAAATTAGCATATCGAAGGCATTGAAATCATTGACTAAAAATCCACCATCCTCCATTTTAAGAGAATACAACTTCTTTCTCAAGAATAACTTGTTCACTAGGGATTTAACCTAATAAATTTCACCAAGCTTTTTCCAAAATTTTGATGCAATAATCTCATGAACATTCAAAAGAACTTAATCCACCAAACAAGGTTTCACAAGACCCTTAAACTTTATGTCCTTCAAATCCCAATATTCTAGTTTCATACCTGATACCATGGTACTAAATATTACAACCCATAGATCTTTGTCCACGAGCATATCATCCATCTTAAGTTTCCACAACTCAAAATTACCACCATTAAACTTCTTCATTTCCATTCATCCAAATGTGTTTACATCTCTTCTATTAAAATAAAAAATACTTTGCACAAGCTCCCACTTAATTTTATATTAGTACAAAAACCCTTTATCCAACAACTAGGATCAAAAGTGATCAAGTTGTGATATAAACTAAAAGGAAACAATGTACATGAAAATTCTCCCTAAACCAATCTAATCAAAATAGTAATGTGCAATTTTTAATCTTTTCAACTATAAAAAGTAAAAACACATGAAGAAAAAATGTGTTAAATACACAAGGCAACTAAGAGGGGGGTGAATCATTTGTACCCTAAAACTTCAAAACCCTTACATTTAAATCCACATTAATTCAATTAACCCTTAACCTGTTAGAATGATTTATCATGAAAGCAGATAAGAGAAACAGAACCAAATTAACACCATACACAAAGAAACACTAGATTTACATGGAAAACCCAATATGGGAAAAACCATAATGGGGATTAGCTCACAATATAATTACAAAGGGATCATTTTCAGAGGGCTCACTGCCCAGAAGAAAGAAAGGCTCACTACCAAAATAGAAAAGAAGATAGAGAAGAATGCTACAGTGAGAAATCCATCTCAATGCAATAGAAAAGTCCACCACTACATCACCAACACCTTCGCAGTCTTACTAAAGATTGTAGACACCTTCTGCTCATTGCATCCAGTAATCTGACACATGAAATCTCGCACTGCACTTCACAAATTTGTACCTCACAACTCTGTAATTTGTATCATTCACATCACACACATCTATCTTATCATCCCTGAACAAATCAACACATATTTATACCATCTTCAACCTTGAAAACATTATCCAAGGTCAACTATGCACCTCAAATATGCAAATTCAAATTATATTTTTCGATTATTTTCAGTTTGATAGGTGTTCCACTTTATCAAACTAGTAACTTTGCATTGCATATAAAAATGAAGCTTTCAAAATAAGAATCAGCATACAATCTAACAATCACTTTTCATATTTCTTAGCTCATACATATGATTGAACAAAATTATGTGAACAGCGATAACCTTCAACCATTGTGAGTTCAAATTGGATATTATTATAGTGTAGAAATATGAGAGTTTCAACTCAAAAAGAACAACTATTAAGGTTTACAGTATGAGTCTATAGGTTTGATATCAGTGAATCAGGAAGTTTCTAAGATAATCTTTAGATTAAATACAATTTTAGATTGAGCATTTAGACGAAATAGAAATATATAAATCAAAATAAATTGTAGCTTGTTTCAGATTGATATTAAGCTCAAAATCTGAATATATACACAAGATATTTCACATTCGTCAAATATAGACCATTTTTTGAGTTTTATAAACATTAACCAACAAGTATAAATTGTAAATTTCAACTTGGAAATTGTTTTTTGGGCCAAACTAAGTCATAGTAGCAAGAGGATGCTTCAATACACAATCTATAAACCTCATAAATTGGCAATTAGTTCCCCCATTCCCATTATGTGACTCAAATTTGTCTTTTCTGCCACTATATTTTATCCTATCATGCACCCATCTTATTTTCCACCTTATATTTTTTCTTTACCTTATTTGGGAGAGTTGTGATTAAATTAAACTCCCTTTCTCTTTTTTTGCACTTGCTTATTTTGTCTTATATAGGGCTGGTAACAGATTTGTCTTTTTATTCAATGATCAAAAGAATCAATAACCCCTAAAGCTTCCACAATTTGTCTTCATCTGCAAAATTAAAATCCATGTCGGCTCTTGTAGCAGTAGACCCTTGTCTTTATTGTTGTTCCCTCAAAATAATTTGTGATTGGATTATTCCCTTTGTCTTTATCCCTGAGCAAATGAATAATAATTTGTGGCTACCTAAGTTTGTACTTTATATCAGCTTCTCTTCATACATGTGGTCCTTTTAACTATGCGATTGCCTTCATATTTACCTCACATACACCATGGCCAATGGTAATTCCTTTATTATATTCACTAACCATCTAAAGGATTTGTGGATGGTCTTGTATTAATTGTTCCAACTTCACTTTTGTCATGACATAAAGAATTGAAACCTCCAGATCATCCTATGTGTCTGATGAATGTCTCAAAGCTGGAAATAATCTAAAATATACAACCCGGTATGTAGCTTTTTAATACCCTTAATTTTTGAATAATAAGATTTTTTTTAAATGGCCAAATACCTCATAGATTTATCTTCAAAGAAGACTTTACAAGTTTTTCCCAAAATTTCTCTCCTTAGAAAATAAACCTGAAGCTCTGAATCTAAAACCAATAGGCCCAATGTGAACTCCATCACAAATGCACTCCTTGAAAGAGTTAGGTTTTCGTCCAACCCTTTCCAAATCTATTGAAGGTTTTTCGTCCTCAAAGATTTACTTGAATCTTAGATTCAAGCCTTTGCATATTGTAATGAGAAATAATAACTCAACAATGGATGCCCAAATGCTTTTCCCTCAACTCATTTTAAAGGCTCCAAGGAATCTTCTAGAATAAGCCAACTTGCAACTAACTCCAGCTTCTAGAAGAAACTTATTTAATAAAGTGACCTTGAATTTTGATGAATTTCAGCCTTGGGGATCAAAATAACAGCCATTTTGGTAGTAACCTGAACAAAAAAATCCTCAAATCATTGTTTCATAAGGTATTCAAGTTTTCAAGTCAAGCAAGCTTAATGGTTAGGCATTTCCAGAGTCTTCACAAGGTCATCAAGTTAGCTTTCAAGATGTGATCAATTCTAAGGCATTCAAGGGCATATTCTTCATCAATTGTTCGCGGTAATCCAAAATCCATCATCATGGAAAGGTTATAATTACATTATCTCATGTTCATGTTTCATTATCCTATTTTTCATCATTTGGTTTGAGATTTACCTAAAGGGGTTTGACGGGGCTTGGCTTCCTGCTTCACTGCTGATAAGCATTTTCTCTCTTTCTTTGTGTGATTCTGAGATGATTGAAGAATAGGTTTCAAACTTGTTGAAGTCATCTCCTTACTTACAAGGTCAAAATCTACACAAAAAGTCACTTACAACCCCAAAAATCAAGGTTTTAGATCCGGACATCTAGAGGTACAGAAAGAGTAGACCAAGAGCTACAGATACCACTTCTTAGTTTCCAAAAAAGTCAAAGTGGACTCATTCGCCAAGAGTGGCGAATGAGTCCCACTGTACCCTTTTTTCAAAGATTTTTGTGGATTTGGATACCCATTTGGCTAAAATAGGCTCTAGTGCAGTTTTCCAGAATCGGGATTGATTCGCCCTAAATGGTGAATGAGTCCCACCAGGCTTAAAGATTGGCATTTTCAAAATTTTAGAGTTATTTCTAGTCTCTTCAAGGTTTCCAGGTGCACACCATTCATATCTCTACTTTTTTTGTTCTGCTTTATTTACATATCTAGGGATTTTCTTAGGTCATTTAGCATTTGTTTGCACATCACATTGTGTTTTCAAACATTTTATGTTTTCTAAGTTTACACTTGGTGGTAAATCCCTTTCTTGTTTCAATCATCTCCATGGATTCCTTACAGTCAAATCTCTCACATCCTTCATTGGGTTGAGATCTCTAAGATGTCCTTGAATGTGAATATTGTGAAATTGAATCCCTTCCTTTGTATCCGATTTGTGGACAAGGAAGTGTAGCATCCATTTCAAGTGTCCACATTTTTGTGAACCTAACTTTAGAGTACCTTCTTTTCTTATTTGGATTCTGGCATCATCCTAGATTTAGCTTGCATTAACATTGCATTGCATTTAGCATTAGTTAATTTGCATTCTAGGGTTTCAATTTTTTGCATTAGTGAAAGTGCATATAGTTTTCTTTTTTGCATCTCAAATCATTGAAAATCCTATAAAATCTACATTTTATTTATTCTTTGGGTCATACAACATAAAAATCATCAAAACCAATTGAAAATTTCTGAAAATTTTGAAAAAAAACCCTAACTGGGACTCATTCGCCATTCTGGGCGAATCAATCCAGGTCCAGATTTTAAATTGACTGTTACAACATCAAAAACCTCATTTATGTGCTTCCTAAGCCTCCTAGTAACATATACTATAAGTATAGAAAGTTTTAGGAACATCTATTTTATGCATCTAGGTCAAAAAAATCAATTTAGGGTAGTCATTTTTGAAATCATTTCAATAGCAAGCATCATTAGATCTGAAAATGTTCACATTTTTGAAACTTTGCATCATATGGATAAAATCACTTTTCACTTTTTCATACACAATTTTTCTATTCATAAAGCTTTGCATAAGTTTGATAAAAGTACTTTTCATTTTGGGATATACATTGTTTGCATTCTTAAAGTTTTGCATACATGGGATAAAAGTGTTTTTCATCTTTAGATATACATTGTTTACATTTCTAAAACATTACATGAAATGGTTAAAAGTGCTTTTCATTTTTGTTCAAAAAATGTTAGTGTTTTACATATCTAGGCACGCTAAGAAATAGTTCATATCCCCTCCCTATGAGAGTGCTTTAGTGAAAGGGAATACAACCTTGGACATTTCTAATGATCATATTTGTTCTTCTCCTAATATCTCTCCTATTGGAAAAGAAGATATTTTGGTGTTAGAAGAACCAATCAATGAGAGTTTTGAGAATTCTAGTTGTTTCTCTCCTCTTACCTCTCTTGGTGGACAAGACATTGATGAACAAGAAAATAAAACCATAGGTAATCTTGACAATAACATTTGTTCTTCTCCTAGTATCTCTCCTAGTTGTGAAGAAGATACTTTGATATTAGAAAACACAATCAATGAAGGTCATGAGGATCTTAGTTCTCCCCCTTCTCCTAGGGAAACCCTTATTGAGCAAGACAATTCAACCATTGATCATTCCCCTACTTTCGATGAAGTCATTTTAGAAGAACCTACCTTTGAATGGCAAGAACATTTGGTTTGTAGTTCTCCTAACAACTCTCCTAGGGAGAATATCATGGTGCAAGAAAATGTGAACATTGACACATGTCTTTCAAACACTAAACCTTCCTTAGGTGAAGATAATGAAGTGACATTAGACTCCTCTTCACTAAGAGATCATAAAAATAAGCATAAGCTTGTCGAGGTTATGATGACACAAATTGGATCTCTTTTCATTAGTGAGCTTCCTAAGTCACCTCCCATTAGTGAATCACATAAGAAAGTAAAAGTTTTCTTGAAATCCATGATGCAATCTACTCGTAACAATGTTTCACAACAACTAAGTTGTAACTTAGTTGCTCAAACATATAGGAAACCACACATCACTTCCACTCCAATACCTTTCTCTCAACATAGAGTACCTAGTGTTGAAGACCTTAAAAAGACTCCTGCTAATATATTTGTATGGCAGCTCATTCAACTATCACCTACATACAAGTGTCTATTTCGAGAAATGTCATAAATAAAGCAGGAGGAGATCCAATCTTACATAAAATTGAATAATGTAACATCCTCCTCTCATCCCATGCAAGTTACCTAGTTAGAAATCACATTCCCTAAACATGAATTACCCTCACTTGAGATTCAAAACAAGAATGGCCCCTTGATGATAAAGGTGATCATTAATGAAACTTTAGTTAGGCACACTCTCATAGACAATGGAGCAGAAATTAATGTTTGTAGCATGGACCTCCTAAACAAAATTGGCATGGACAAAAATCTCATTCAACTTAATGATGTTCATATTCGTGGCTTTGACAGTGTTAATAGGAAACCACTAGGTATGATCACATTACCTATTGAGGTCAGACCTGTAGTGTTGTCTACCTCTATCCATATAATGCAAGGACCCCTTTCATACAATCTTCTCCTAGGGAGACCATGGATTCATTCTCTAAAAGGAGTCCCATCTACCCTTCACCGTGTAATGAAATTTGAATACAACAACAAGATATACACGGTTGATGCAAATGAACAAAGCTATAAATCAAATGATCACAACATTTCCAAATCCCCTAATACTTTCATTCCAAGATCAAAACTTCAACCTATACAAGTTGATGTTAATCCTTCAGCTACAACAAAATTCTTTAGTGACAATTGGGGGTCGATAGATTTTGCGTCGCCTTTTAATGAAATTTCCAAAATCTCACCCTCATGGTCTAAAGAGTCATATACAAATGATTCATTTTTAGACACAAGTTCTTGTTACGATTGGGGTTTCACACCTTCCTTTAGGGGAGAGTGTGAAATATCACATATAAACCAAAGCAACCTTGTCTTTCATTCACTCAACTTAGTTCTACAAAATTACCCCATGGTAGTGATGGGGGCTATCTAACTCCCATCCCTCATAAATGGATGATGCATAAATCTAAAAAGTATTTGTGTTCTCATGAAGAAACCAATCCTTCTTAAAAACACAAACCCCCTTCATTTGACCTGAAAGATTGTTATGGCATTGGATACAATCTCCCTCCTACATATGGATGAAATGAACATACACGAATCAAACCAACATACCATACTCTTTCAAGGAAGATCTAGGTTTACAATATTTATCTCCCTTCTCATCTAAAGCCTTATCATTTAGTGTGTGTATAACATCTTGTGCAACTAAGGAAACACCTTCTACTACCGACCAAGAAGGAATCTTATCAAGACTCATCCAAGATCGTTTGATAACTCCCCCTCCAAAAACATGAAAGAATTTTTACTACAATAATTCATTTTACGCATATCACAGAGTTCATGATCATTCTACTAATGAATGTAAGGCTTTAAGAAAAAAAAATCATCTCAAGGAATGTGATTCTCTTCCTTGTGTTGAAGCACTTAATTCCTCTAACTAATACTCACTTTCATCCTATTCGGCTCATCCTTGTCCTACACTAAGTGGGGGAAAGGGGTTAGTTAGCCTTGTCCCTGTATGTCACTTGTCATTGCCTCTTTCGGCTAGTTGATCACCTTTAATGAACATATAAGAACAAGCTTGGGATGTGGACGACATGCCTTAAGTTGGCTCGCATGTGACATACTACCTTTTTCATGACGTAGCTTATCGGAAACATATGACTTGGCATAGGGCTTTCTAAATAAGCTCACATGTCTTCTTCTACTTTAAAGCAATTTCTCACATTGACACTCATAATCGACACTCATAATTCATTGCATACATCGACACTCATAATTCATTGCATGATTTTATTTTTTCTTGTGATGCATCCTTTTCTTGGTGGTGTCATTGGGCTTGATTTCCTCCAAAAGTGTGATATTTCGTTGACTTGTCCTCTCTTGGAAACATTAGGCACAATGTTCCCTAAGAAGAGACCTTGCATGAACTAAGCAAAATCCCTTTAAACATACCTTACACTATTTTTGGCATTTACAACAATTGTTATATGGCCACCTTGCATAATACACTTTGCATGCCTGTGGAGCCATCATGTTTGTATATGAGTTTCAAGCATACAAAGTTTTTCTTGCCTCATGGAGCTCAAAGATCATTTTTGTGTGGCACCTTATTAAAGTTATCAGGAGGCATAACTTTGGTATGGTTGAGCGGGAAGCCCAATCTGAGGCATGACTTTCCCCATAGCCACTTTCTTGTGCGTGAGTACATACCAACCATGAGTGTATGTTTCTCACCTTTTGGGACTTCTCACCCGACGAATAGCCTAAAGTTTTGTCTCCTTAGAGTGAGTATGCATTTTCAGACAAATAGCCTAGATCTGATCCACATCGTGTTGGACAAATGGTCGAAGCTTGATCCACCATTTTATTTTTTTCCCATTTTTACTTCTCTTCCTTCTAGTCATTGACATTGCATTATATTGTATCTTGTTTTGTTGCAAATCATTCACCTTGTATGTGTCCTTTCATGCTTATGTTGGTTTGACATAGGATCTTGGATCCTAGGGGCTTGGCCACCTCCTTTGATCTTTGTCATCCTTTGTTGACCACATTGGTACGATTGGACCCCTCTTGAATGTCTACTTTAGTGTGATTTTGAAGCAAATTCATCCTCTCACTAAAGAGGGGGCTAAATGTGACCACTAAAAAAGTACGCCTTTTCATTGCTTGATTTGGGAATAATTAATGATAAATTGGACCTAATCTAGTGTTGTAATGTGTTTTATGCATTCACATTGGATCTTATGCCTTTCTAGGCTAAGTGGACCTCATTTTAATGTTGTAACATATATTTAACCACACTTTCACATTGAACTTTGTGTCCCTAGCCCTAATCACCCTTTATATCATCAATAATAGGCCCCTAGGCCCCTTATTTTTGCATCTTGAGGCATGCTTTGACTAATATCCCAATAAAAACACTTTAAAACCCAAAATCTTGAAGACCCACCTCAAAAATCTCAAGGTGGGACTCATTCACCACCTTGGGTGAATGAGTGTGGTGAATGAGTCCCATTATGTGGGACCCATTCGCCAAGTGTGGCGAATGAGTCCCTTTTGCGAACCTTTTCAAAATTGAGTGGGAAAATTGTAATTCTAACTTGAATTTTGATGAATGTCAGCCTTGGGGTTCAAAATAATGGCCATTTAAGTGTCTTTCCTATACAAAAAATCTCTCAAATCATTTTTTCATAAGGTATTCAAGTTTTCAAGTCAAGCAAGCAATAGTTAGGCATTTCAAGTCTTCACAAGGTCATCAAGTTAGCTTTCAAGATCAATTCTAAGGCATTCAAGCGAATAGTCTTCATCAATTGTTACAATAATCCAAAACCCATCATCATGGAAAGGTTCTATTTGCATTATCTCATGTTCATGTTTCATTATCCTATTTTCATCATTTGGTTTGATTACCTAAAAGGGGTTTGACCAGGGCAAACCCCTATTCCCTAACAATCAACATTTTCTCTCTTTCTTTATGTGAGTGCAGATCTAGGTGCTTTGAAGGCTTGGAGATGATTCAAGAATAGGTTTCAAACTTGTTGAAGTCATCTCCCTACTTACAAGGTCAAAATCTACACAAAAAGTCACTTACAGCCCCAAAAATCAAGGTTTTGGATCTAGACATCTAGAGGTACAGAAAGAGCAGACCAAGAGCTACATATTCCACTTCTGAGTTTCTAGAAAAGTCAAAGTGGACTCATTTTCCAAGAGTGGAGAATGAGTCCCACTATGCCTATTTTTTAGAATTTTTTGTGGATTTGGATACCCATTTGGTTAAAACGGGCTCCGGTGCAATTTTTTGGAATCAAGACTGATTCACCCAGAATGGCGAATAAGTCCCATCAAGATTATAAATCAGCATTTTCATAATTTCAGAGCTATTTCCAGTCTCTTCAAGGTTTCTAGGTGCACACCATTCATATCTTTACTTTT
>VDFB02327494.1:0-14917 GCA_007258455.2 Sequoia sempervirens
TGGTAGCCTCAAAGCAATCTTATATCATCTCCAGTTTCATTCATGCGAAACTGATAACTCAAAACATTGTGTACCCATTACTATATAATCATTTATGTCAAAAGGGCCACCTCATTTGTATAGAATCACATTCTGCTAGAGGAAATCAAATTTGCACAAATGCATAGTACAATTCAATTGCAAATTCTATGTGATGCCAATTTAGCACATTTTGCTTGCATCACTTTAATATTCTTTGATGATATCATCAGTTGCCTTAATATTTGTCACATATATCCTGTAGACACCTAAAAATGACCTAGGCCTGCAAGCTTCATTTTTACCACTTTCGTCCTAGCATAATTATGTCATTTAATTATGTCCTTGGTCCACATTCGACTATTGATTAAATAATTCATAATTATTTAATTAATTAATGTCATTTATTCTTCATGATTATTAAATAAATATTGATTTTTATTTATTTGTAAATACATCGTTAATTAGCTAAGTCTTCCTTAATTAAATAAATTTCTTGAATTTATTTAATTTATATTAAATCATTTATTTCTTCTTGATTATTAAATAAATAAATTTCATTTATTTATTAAATACGTCACTAACTGTCTTAATTAAATAAATTGATTAATTTATTTAATTAATTGGTCTTATCTGCTAAATTAAATAATTAAATTTAATTATTTAATTGTCAATTAATATTCTTCTCATTTTAAATAAATTAAATTATTTAAAATGTCATGTCAATCTCAACTGTCAGTCCTTTTGGTAAATAATATGAAAAAGATTATTTATTATCTCTCAAAATCTATAATTTGAATTATTTTAATTCAAATTAGTAATTAATATTCTAAAAATCAAGCAATCGGGCAAATTCTTGATTTTTCCAAATCTTATCTTCACTTCACATCTTATCTCTTTGATTTTTCGAATCTTGTAAATTAGGCAGTATTATCTTTTTGATTTTTCGAAAATCTTTATTTCTTTAATTAGTTTCCTCATTTATTCTCCACCGTCGATCCGATTTTATTCTGACCGTTCAATTAAGGATTTTGCCCTAACCCTAATTAGGGATTCTCAGGTTTAATCTGGATCATTCATTTTAGGTTCTTGTCAATGATTTATCTCGTCCGTCCGTTCGAAATGGCCTTTTCTATAAAATGCCATCTTCTTCTCATTTTTGAGTACACATTTGGCGTAATTACTATAGGCATTTATTTACTCTCATGTTCATGGTCATAGGCAATCTTAGTATTTCAATTTTGGCATCATTTTAGACATAGGCATTGGTTTGTAGACATAGTCATTTAGACTTTATGCAAATCCTTCAAGGCTTGTTGTAGGACTTAGGCATTTTCAGATTGCTCGAACAAAGGATCTGAGGGCAACAATATCTAGCAAGTAAGAAGGTGCTACAAAAATGAATCATGGAGACTTCGGCGATCAGGTATAATCGCTCTTGCATGTATTTCCTTTGTGTTTTGTAGCTACTTTGGGTTTTTATCATTATGATTTACTTTCAATTGATCTAATCTAATAATCCAGAAATTACCCTCAGTTACATTGGTGAACCCGACTCCGTTTTGCTTGTTTCCGTACGGTTTTTTGTTTTTTTTTTGTTGTTTTGCAGGTACAGGTACAAATCAACGCAACTATTTTTTTAAAACATCGCGACACATTTGATGCGTCGCGACGCATCTGCTGACAGAAGCGACGCAATCGACCTAACAAGCCGCAACTGACATCCCGAACGACGCATTTGATCTCCCGAGCCGCACTTGAAGACCCGAACGATGCATCTGCCCTGTCGAGCCGCAACTGTCTGGTAAAATTTTCTTTCAGTTTTGCCATTTTGATTTTCAGATTTTTGGGTTTTTCTGGTTACTGGTTTTCTGGTTTTCTATTTTTTCTGTGTTTTTTTATTCCTGCATGTTAACTAGATTAGATTTTTTTGTGTTACTAATCTTTTCTTGTAGCGTGTGGCAATCCTCATTCGTTTAACGAAGACCATTGCATAAGAGACTACTAATATTCATTGTTTGCAGATTTGCATGTCAAAGAAGGAATAACAAAACTTTGTGCTTGTTTTTCTTAGAGTAGCAAACATTTGAGTTTGGTGCATATAAAATGAAATCATGTCTTTTATGCTTGATTGTGATTGTGGGATGGTAGGTGAGTATGCTCTCACTTGGTGAAAACCTCGTGATTAGAAAACCAGACCCATTCTTTTTTTGTTATTTTACCCTTCACGATTCGGTATATCGGAGTATCCTCTCCCCGCGCTGCATTAATGCGATCACAGGTGTAAAACGGTTCTTGACTCTAGAGCAGGCCTGATGCGGTGGGAAAAGTACTCACCCGAGCAGCTTCGAGACCGGTAGCACCGACCTTAGAGGGACTTCCGGCCGATATAAAGTGGGTTCTTGGGAAAAGCTAAGAATCATGGAAATAGTTCCGACGAGATGGATCCGAGGGACTCTCGCCATGGATCGCCCCGCAGGCGGAATACGGATAAAACCTCTTGTCTTAGTGTCCAACCATTCTATTGGTCGTTGCTTGGTATAGTCTTGGTCGCGATATCATGCGAAGACACTCACCTCGATCCCCTTAGTGAGGTGACAATTCTTGGGATGTCACTACCCAAAGAATCTGAATTTGGTGTGCTCGAATGACGTTAATGAGCCGTGGAGGGGAGCCAATGCCACCAAAATTCTAAGCTATCCGCTCTTGAGAAGGAAAGGTGTTTATCACCAATCTGGGGTATAAAGGTGGGCTATACCAAGTATACAAACCCTTGGCCTCTTGGCCTTTTTAGGATCGTGCTTATCTGATGTGTGTTTGGTCACATTCAAAACACTGTGTTTGTCAAGTGTATTCTGGTTCTGTCATAGTTCAAACAAAACATTCATCAAACAAGTCAAAACTTCCATCAAAACAACACGAAAATCATGTTGAAACTAAACTGAGTCGCATCTGTCAAACCGCAAGTGATTTTCTGCGACGCAACTGATCTGTTAAAATGCATCTGAAACCTATAACGACGCATCTGTAGGCATCGCGACGCATCTGTCAACTTAAAAACCGCATATGCTAAATCGAGTCGCATTTGATAGTGATAAAGCCACAATTGCAAAACTGAACCGCATTTGCCAAACTGTGACGCATTTGCTAAACTGTGACGCATTTGCTAAACTGTGACGCATTTGCCTGTCAAAATTTTAAACTTCAAAGTCGAAACCTGAGGTCTTCAAATTTTCAACCATTTGTCAAACACTGTCATCAAAAAGATTCTGTCAGAAACCAAACTTGATATTGCTCAAAGTCTTGTCTAAGCTTGCATTAGTCACCATAGGTCTCATATATCATTCCTTCTAGTTTCATACATTCAACATTACGTTGTCCCTAGGTCCATATTTGCATACTTAGGATTAGGAAAATCTTAAGCACACCTTTGCAAAGTCATTGTTTTCGACATTAGACCCTCTTGGACTAAGTTATCAAACCTCCTTTAGTCATTGTCCTCTTTTGTGAGATTCTTCCAACTCAAAAGTCTAGTTAGGGAGACTCACTAGTCATTTAGACCTTGTCAACTTGTCATTTCCAACGAAGTCCTTTAGCAGTCAAAATTGAAAACAAAGTTCGAGTTTAGAGGTGCTTAGATAACCTTGTCTTACATTGCATTGAAATTGCATATTCTTATCCACAAAAAATCCAAAAACATTAGTCATTCTAGTTTTCATCTTGAACCTTAGACTTCACATAGTGTCATACTTGCATTTAGGCTTTCATTCCTATTTGAGCAATCTCATTTATGGTTGAAACCAGACTTCAAAAACAAAAGAGACAAATGGAAAAATTTAGACAAGACCCCCCATTTACTGTCAACAATCCTCCATATGACTCAAACTGGACCTTGTACGACCCATTTACCAATCTAGACAATCAACCTCCAACAACAACACAAGCCTCGTCAAACAGTACATTCGACCTCTACTTGCAAAGAGATGAAAATGGTCAACTACTTCAAGAACACATAGAGGCATTGACACAAGACCTAGAGGCCTATCAGATGGCTGAAGCAATAGCTCGTCAAGACAGAGACAGATTTGTAGCCATGCTCTTGAGTGAGGGAGCTAAGTTACCACCAGGATTTGATGCCAACACGCTAAATTTGACACTTCATGACCCTAATGCCAATAACACACATAACATGTCACATAGTGGTCAACTTTCAAATACTACGAGCAATACTTCCTTTGAGACCACAACGACAATAAATACCACTCCCAACATCCCAAACATCTCCAACACAGTAAATGCTACATCTATTGGGGGATCACAATCATCTACAACATCCACAACACTACCCCAATCGGATGGAACCACTCTTGGCTCCTCAACAATGTGGGAAAATTATTCCAATCCTCTTTTTACCGCGACGGTAAATACCACAAGGGCATCATCAAGTCACCACAATCCCCCTTTGACAACTACATCTACTACCATGAACACAACTTCGACAAATCCGTTCAGTAGTACTTCACAAAATCCTTTGGGAGGAGCCACAGGACGTATCTTTATTAAAGGACAACAACGTTAACACGACAACACAGTCAAATGTCATTACCTCCCAAGGTACAAACACAAACGTCCCCCTTGTATAAAACCAACAATTTACACAAGGTGGCCAATCAACACAACCCATGACATCATTGACACACCATAACAGTCATGGTCACAACATCCCCCAAATAACGACACACATGGCTGGGGGACACATCCCAACATACTCATCCAACATTCATACTCATCAACAGGCACCAAATCATAACTTCCAATACCAACAACACACGTCATATGTACCACAACAATCCGTACCACCACAATACACCAACACTCACGCACACCAGATAGGAACACATGGTGTACCAGGCAACCCAACATACGGAAACGTAAACGACCCTACCATAGATGAACTCAAAGCAAGAATGAGAGATATGGAGAAAAATATGCAAAACATGTACATTTGAGGCAGGAAATCAGAAATATCATATGACCTGGATGTCTACCCTTTTGACACGAACTTACGTATTCCTGCATTTCCACCAGGATACGTGTAACCCAACTTCACAAAATAGAGGCAAGACAAATCCCATTGAACATGTTAGCGTTAGCAACCAACTATATGGATATCGCCTATGAACCAACATACTTGATGAGACTTTTTTCCAAAAGTTTGGCGGGTCAAGCCCTTGAATGGTTTTCAACTCAAAAAGATATCCAGACATAGGATGAGCTCAAACAAAAATTCATAAGAAATTACATACAAGCATTGACATGGATACCTCTATCACTTTAAAGCACAGTACCCCAATCTCATGCAAAGGAAAGACTGCGAGGTGAGACATTTATTCCATTCTTTCAAGAAATGGGAGAAGCCTCACTAATTCGATGTCACATTGACATTCAAAGAAAGGAAAAAGTTGACATGTTAAGTCCAAACACTTCTAGGGCCCCTAAAATTCGCATTGCAAATACATTGTTGCACAAACTTCACAGAATTGGTCAAAAAGGGAGTCCAGATTGAGAAAGCCCTTATCGCAAAGGGAGAACTGAGATATGGTTCCAAAAACACGAATGTCAATCCATCAGATGACAAAAACAAATATTGGGTTAAGAATAAGCATGTTACAAATGACGGTGTTGTTGATGCCAAGACTGCAAATACTATAGGTCCCGTATTAGCCCTGAAAGGGGTTCAACAACAAAATAGACCAACAACGACATTGACACCTCCTCCCAATACTTTTTCAAACACCCAAAGTGGTCAAAATAGTCAAGGGCAATATCGTCAAATGAGACAATTTCCTAGGGGTCGCACATACACCCATTTGGGTGAACCCATTGAAGAAGTCCTTAAGAAATGCATCCAGCACGGGGTCATCACACTTCCGGAAATCAAACCATATGACCCAGGACAGTTCAAACCATCATGGTGGAATGACAATGCACTTTGCGAATACCATCGAGCCAAAGGACATACAACCTCTAACTGTCAACAACTAAAAAACCTAATTCAAGATCTTATTGAAAATAGCACAATTGAAGTAGGTGGATCACAATTCACCTCCAATGCAGATCATACTATCCACAAGGATCCACTGCAGGATCATGGTTCTCATAATGCGTCCATGTCAGGTTCACAGAACCAAGCTAACTTCGCCCGAGTCAAGTACGATTATTCTAGTGGACCAATTATAAACAATGTCCGAACTGAAGATGGGTACATCAATACCATTACGGTCAAGAGAGCACCCCAGTGTAATGCTACTACTCGCAGTGGCAAGGTCACTATAGCTGGTCCGCCTCCTCCTAGACAAGCCAAAATTACAATACCGGGCCCATCGGCTAAACAATCACAACCTGCTGCATCGGCTAAACAACCAAAACCTGTCTCAACCCCACAACAGTGGAAACCCAAAAGCGAGTTCAACCTCATTGATCAACTAGGAAAGACTCCCACACAAATATCTATCCTTGAGCTGCTTCGTATCTCTCCTGCGCACAAAGAAATCCTAGACAAAACTCTCTTAGAGTCGTCGGTCCCTAAGGACATCGATGTCAATTAGTTTGAAACTATGGTGGGATATCTCACCATGCCACACCACATCACCTTCTCAAATCAAGACTACTCATCACATAAAACCAACCACAATGACACATTACACATAGAAACTTTTGTCCACAAGCACAAAGTTAGACGGGTTTTAGTAGATGGCGGAGCAGGGTTGAATATATGCTCCCTCAAATTGGTTAAGGCTCTTGGGTTCTCTGATGCGTGCGTAGAACCAACGAAAAGCATAGTGATCAAAGCATACGATGACGAGGAACGCTCTTCAAGGGGTGTTATCTCTCTCCCTATCAGAGTGGGACCGGTCATTGTAGATACAACCTGCCAAGTCCTGGCTTTGGAACTACCATATAACATTTTACTTGGTCGTCCATGGATCCACGCTTTAAAAGCCGTTCCATCAACATACCACCAATGCCTCAAGTTTCCTTTTGACGGTACAAAAGTCACCATATACGGAGACCCCGACCCTTTCCAATATTGTACCAATTTAAGGGGTATCTCTGAAAACCGAGTACTTATTAATCGAGAAGCACCTGGCTCCTCGTCATCCAAGTACATCGACTCCTCCACACTCACGTCATCTTCCACATCCGCTCCATCCACATCTTCCACCATACCACCACCTTCCACCAACCCTAAGACTGTATCAACTGTCAAAATCCAGGACCTTGGCTGCGGAGAATTCAAACTGCACACATCATACAGCATAACAACGATGCCTAGATCTCCCAAGGACTATGGTCGGCCATGTTTCCGAATGGAACCTCAGGAAACCTTCATAGTCCCACCAAATACAGTTTTTATCAAATGGGGAGACATGAGTGAGGAAGACCTTGCTGACATCACAGGATGGATCTATAAGGATACGGTCACATTACCCCCATTACCAGTTCAAATATATGGCAAAGGTTATGACTTCATGAAGGCTAAAGGCTACGATGGTACTAGTGGCCTAGGAAAAGACAAAACGGGCCGAAGGGAACCTATAGAAACTTTTCAAATTCTGAAGTATCTTGGATTAGGGTTTGGATCACTTGCCAATGGCGATCGACGTACCTCTGGACTTTTAAATGAGCGAGTACATGCTTCTGACAGTGTCGAGACTACTAGGGAACCCCTCACCGAAACTGACTCCCACAAGTGGGAATTTGGCTCAGAACGATCCCTAAGTGACTGTTGTCTTGATGATTTGTTTGTCGAACCAGGGGAATTGACCTCTGAACAACGATTTTGGAAAACATTCAAAATTGAACAGGCATCAAATAGTCAAAGACCTACTACCACTTCCCATGAAACACAACAGCCATCATCTGACCCCCCTCAGTCTAATCTATCCGAAGTGTCAGACGACATTGATAACTAGGGCTCTAAAACCTTCACTCCTTATTACGACAATGAATATGACACTAGTGAAGGAGAATATTCGATAGAGTCCGATGTAGAGTTGGATGATGATAACCTCATCTACAATATCAACGAATCCATCTGCATGCTATCCGCGTCCTCACCCCAATTCACTAGTCTTGACGATGGCATCTCTTTAGTTTACCCTGAACTAGTCGATTGGGACCAACAAGGACCACCAGTTCTGGACACATTCCAAAATGATGAAGCCATTACTGAATTCATGGGATTACGAGAAGACATACCCAGTGGGGACCACAAATCAGGATTTGCTATTGATTTAGACTACACCACATACTTCGGCGAGACTGTCCAGTCCTCTAGTCGCAAAAGTAAAAATAAAGTAAAAAATGAAACGTCTCTAGGTGAAAACCGAAAGGCACCTCTTGATGATAAAATAGTAAAAATAAAGGACGAATCTACGGGTGAAAACCTCTATGAGGCACCCAAAGATGGAGGACTGGACTTTCTCCCCGCGCAACAGGAGAAATCATCCATGCTTATTGAGGACACAATAGAGGATAACATTTCAACTGCAGAAGACCCCAAGATGGTCCTATTTGCAGCATCATTGATCGATGAAGAGAAACCAGAGTTTCATAAATTCTTTGCAGAACGGAAAATCAACTTTGCATGGTCCTATGCAGACATGCCAGGATTGGACCCCAAACTGGTTCTGCATCATCTGCCACTATTACCCAATGCTAAACCAGTCAAGCAGAAGTTGCGCAAAATGCACCCTCAAGTTGCTCTATTGGTCAAAGCCGAGTTAAAGAAATTACTGGATGTCGGATTCATAAGGTTTATAGATTATGCTGAGTGGATTTCCAATCTAGTGCCGGTGACAAAGCCAAATGGGTTGATTCGGGTATGTACAGACTTTTGGGATCTAAACAAGGCATGTCCAAAGGATGACTTTCCTTTGCCCAACATTGACATCATAGTCGACCTAACTGCAGGACATGAGATGCTATCCCTCATGGATGGTTTCTCTAGTTATAATCAAATCCGCATTGCTCCGGAGGATCAATACAAAACAACATTTACTTGCCCATGGGGTACATACTGTTGGAACGTCATGCCATTTGGTCTCAAAAATGCAGGTGCCACATATCAAAGGGCTATGACCATGATCTTCCATGACATGATGCACAATATAATGGAGGATTATGTAGACGACCTGTTGGCCAAATCAGCAACTAGGAAAGACCATTTGAGGGTACTCGACATAATTTTCAAGAGACTTGAAGAGTACAAAGTTTGGCTAAACCCTAAGAAGTGTGTTTTTGGGGTCACGTCAGGGAAACTATTGGGATACATAGTTTCCTGAAGAGACATAGAGGTCGATCCGACAAAGGTAAAAGCAATTATAGACATGCCTCCGCCCAGAGGGATCAGTGAACTCAGAACTCTGCAGGGTAGAGTCCAATCTATTTGCCATTTCATAGCCCAGTTGGCAGATAAGTGCCATCCGTTCCAGTATCTGTTACGCAAAAGTGTCCCCTTTGTATGGACGGATAAATGTCAATAGGCCTTCCAACAAATAAAAGATTACCTGCTGTCAACACCTGTCCTCATGCCGCCCATTCATGGAAAGCCATTGATTCTATACATCTCAACTACTAGTTCAGCACTGGGGGCATTGCTGGCCCAAAATGATCACGAAGGAAAAGAAAGAGCAATCTATTACATCAGCCACACATTGATAGGCTATGCGTTGAACTACACATACATTGAACGTGCATGCCTTGCTGTTGTTTTTGAATCCCAAAAACTAAGACATTATATGCTCATTCATCAGACACAACTGGTTGCCAAGATTGATCCATTGAAATATCTACTAAGTCGAGCAGCATTAACAGGCCAGTTGGCAAAATGGGTCATGATCCTAAGCGAGTATGACATACAGTATGTTGAGCGCAAGGCAATAAAAGGGCAAGTAATAGCAGATCAACTAGCAGATGCACCAATTCAAGCCACTCATCCATTAGTAACTGATTTTCCCGATGAGTCCATTTTTCATGCAGAACTGGCAGCACCATGGAAACTATATTTTGATGGGTCTCATATTGGTCATGGCTCAGGCGCTGGAATCCTGTTTATCACACCACAGGGGGATTCAATTCCTAAATAATTTCGGATTGCTTTCCCTTGTACAAATAACATTGCCGAATATGAAGCACTAGTCACAGGTCTTAAGTTGGCAATCAAATGGAAAATTCAGACATTGCTTGTATTCGGGGATTCCTAGCTCGTGATCAACCAAGTGAATGATGACTATGAAACAAAGGATGAGAAGTTGCTTCCCTACAAGAGGATGGTGGACAGTTTCCTGACATACTTTCAATCGATTTCTTTTGAGAAAATCCCCAGGGCACAGAATAAGGCAGCTGATGCAATGGCTACTATCAGTTCTCTCTTGGAAATCCCTAAAAATGTGCCACAATTTGAGTTCTTAGTAGAGCGACTTTTTTGATACCAGGCATCACGATATCGAATGGGAAATGGTTTGTGAACTTGTTGGTCCTTTCTCCCTTGGTATCGAACATTTATGATTACCTAAAGTCTCACACCCTCCCACGAGACGTCAAAAATAACCAGCGGAAGTCCTTCATTAGAAAGAAAATCACCAAGGTATGTACCATTATCGGTGACACCCTCTACCGTAGTAGTTTTAAATGATACCCTCGCCCAGATGTCTTGACACCCGGCCGAGCGTAATGGGCCTTCGAGGGAAGTACTGTGGTATATCATCTGTTAGAGGTGGTCTCGCGTGGCCCGGTGGACTTGGGTATTATTGAATTGATAAGGGGAAAAGATGCCAATCGAATAGCCGAGGACTTGTCACAAATGTGGCTGCGATTGATTTGGTCCATGCTCAGCACAAGAACTCCGGCCCATCACTTCCTTCGGCCCTTGGCTCAATGGGGACTGGAACACCGTGGTGAATTCATCCAACCCCTCATCCAGCGACCGCCAAATTCTGTGCAGCCCTTGAGTATTTCACAAAGTGGTTGAAATACATCCATTGATGTATTAGCGACGAAGCAAATATCAAAGTTTATCGTAATTACATCATTTGCGGTGTGGCCTTCACCGCGATCCATCATCACTAACAACAACGTCGTTCAAAAACCAAAATGCGTGAGTTATGTGAGCGATTCCATATCCAACACCACTTTTCATCTCCATACTACCCATAAGGAAACGGCCAAGCTGAGGTGTCCAATAAAACCATTGTCAAGATTCTCAAAACGTAATAGCGAGTCGCGGCCCGGCACATGCTTATAACAGTAGGCTTATCAAACCAGCATTAGGTACGCTCCTCTGGGGGCCACTTGCGTTTGCCTAGTCTTTGGCGTTGAAGCCATCTTACCCATTGAGGTCGAAAATCCTTCGCTACGAGTCTCCTTGAAGGGTATTACTAATGAAGAGGACTACCGAAAATCACGCCTGCATGAGATGGAAATCCTGGAAGAAAGATGGCAAAACTCACTGAATCATCTCCAAGCATATCAGAACCGCCTTTGTCGCAGCTACAATAAAAAGGTTATGGTCAGAAAGTTTGACATCGGTGACCTAGTTCTAATGCAGAACCCCAAGAACCAAGCAGATAGAGAAAAGCCAGGAAAATTTGAACCAAATTGGCTAGGTCCCTATATTATCATATCTTCTTTTGGTTCTGGAGCTTATCAATTGGCAACTCTAGATGGGGAACGGTTAATGAGAACCCATCAACACTACATCTCGAGAAAGTTCTCATAGCATTAGGATGAGAATCATAAAATGCAAAAATTGAAAATGATAAAATCGTCCACCTTGATGAAAACACGGCAAACCGTCTTGAGTGACACAAAAATCAAAAATTGTGAAAATAGTAAAGAAAAATGATTCAATAGGTGGCAACCAAGCAGGCACTTTTGGACAAATTACCATGGTGAAACGGCATCATCGCGTAATCAATCATTGCTCACGCCATCTTTGTCATAGTCTTGGCCCGGATGAAGGGGAATTCACCGCCCATTATTGCAAAATGTCATCACACCCTCCTACCCCTACACTGTCCCTAGTAGATAGCTGATTGACATCAAAGTCTGACAGCCCTGTCCGTATACCAAGTCAGTAGCATCCTGTCCATGTCCCTTGTAAATGGCTAAGTCTCAGACCTAACTGGGGGCATAAGGTTTATCATGAAATTGCAGTGGATGTCACACATGATCTTGACAAAAACATTGGCAAAAAGTCCTGAAAAAAGATAAAAACATTGGCAAAAGGTCCTGAAAAAAGACAAAAATATCACAAAAGTCTAAAAGACAAAAACATCACAAAGGTCTGAAAGAAATAAAAGCATGCAAAGGTCACGAAAAGACAAAAACATCACAAGTCCACAAAGACAAAAACATTGGCAAATAGTCCTGAAGAAAGACCAAAAAACATCGCAAAATGTCCTAAAAAAGACCTAAAAATCATAAAACGTCCTGAACAAAACCAAACAAAAACATCAGACTGCTCGAAGCACGCAAACACATTGTCATCTCTTGTCAAAGTCAGTCATATCAATCAGTCTTTATCGTTTGTCCGAACTACGTTGTCTCTGCGCATTTGCTACGTAGGCAAGACTCATGCTTGAGTCCCCGAGACATTAGGTCGGTCCTTTTAGGTTTGTCAAAATAAAATCATGACGCAATCTTTGCTCACCAAGACAAAGTCATTGGTCGTGTCGAACTACGAGGTCTCTGAGTGTATGACATAGGCAAGGCCATCTATTGATGAGCCCCCGAGGCCGCACTAGGTCAGTCCATTAGGGTTCATGGCACTACATTGGCACACACGTCAAAAGTCTTCAATCAATTTCGACATGGGGAAACTCTTAAACCAAAGTAAAATAGTCATTTGTTCAAACATGGCTAATCTCATCAACATGTCACTCATATCATCATGACAATATCAGTGTATGATCAAGCGCAGGTCAAACCCGGTCAAAACAAGTCAAATCATCATAAACAAGTCAAACTGTCAAAATTCGGTTAATCTTCAGATGAGTCCTTCTGAACGATAACCTATGTCATTTACGCCTTAGGATGTGTCCTTCCTAGGCGTCGTCATCGTCATTCGACATTTTGAGTGATTCTCTTGATATTTAAAGATCACTCTTCCCGACAGCAGTATTCTTCAGATGTGTCCTTCTGAAGAATCAACTCTGTCGTTTATGCCTTAGGATGTGTCCTTCCTAGGCATCGGCATTATTTTGAGGGACCCCTTACGACCATTAGGGATCAAATCCTCTCGACATCGGCATTATTCAGGATGTGTCCTTCCTGAATTCCCCAATTCTCGGCATTTTCCAAGGTCAATCAAAACTTTAAACATTTCGACATCTCGACATTATCAAACATGGCCTCTTGGCATCAGAACAGTGAATATCCAGATGCACTTGGCAACCACTTGACAAATTGTCTTTTTGATCTTTTATCATGTTATTAATTTTTCAGCGAGATCCCAATAAGCAGGATTTAGAGAAGCAGCGACGTAGCATGACAATTTTCGCACATGACTATTAGCTTCTCAGCGAGGTCCGGATTCTGGGATTTAGAAAAGCAATGACATATCATGATAGGGACTTTATTTTTATATTTTGGCAGTCATGTCACTAGTTTCTCAAGGATGTCCTAGAAACAGGATTTAGAGAAGCAGCGACGTTTCATGATCTGTCCTTGTCTTTTTCTGTTTGTGGTTGATTATGACAACAAGACTGTGGTAATCATGCTCATAGTATGAGTCATGATCATCCTTGTCTGTGACTGTTTGTCTTATGTAATGGTACGACCTTGCACACCTTGATCTATGTCATATCATGGTGTTTGTTGGCCATTACGACAGTTTGTCCAATGATGATTAAGAGCAATAAATATTAAAGGTCCTACAGTAAGGTTTTGAAGGATTTGGTCTAGGAATTAACATGCATTTTTCATGGGGCTCATGTCTTCCCTTCTTCGATCTGGTCATCTTCTCTCATCAGTCTCGTCATCTTCTCTCGTCCATCCCATGATGATATCCTGTGACATCCAAAAACATAAGTGCATACATAATCATATACATTGCATTAGGTCCATACATACATCATCCAGGGCATTAAATCATATACATAAGCACAAGCATTGCATTAACATAATCATCAACATTGCATCTTTTACATAAATACATCATGCACATCATTAACATAATCATATAAATATGCATTGCATCATCAGGGCATCAAAATCACCAATAGGCATCATAGGACATACATGGCATCATAAGTTAAACATCATACATGTCATAATATATAAAGCAAAGAGCATCACATAACACATGTAGGCCGCATCAAAACTGCATAATCATATAGAATCATCTCAAAAAAGGTACAATGTCACAGGATAGAGTCAACGGATATCCCAAAAAATGGAGCTCGCAGGCTCATATAATATACATAATGTGTCATAATACAAAATGCCCCTAGGGTAGGCCCTCATCATCCCCTCGAGGTGAAGAATGTGGTGGAGGCAACTCTGTCACGGGCACTAAAATAGTAGGTGGTCCTGTAGCGACCTCCGCCTGTGCCACTGTCGGAACTGAGAAGGCAGGTGTCATCTCAACAGTATAAAACACTCGTGAGGTCACTGCGGCTGGACTCTGAGAAGTAGAAGGATCAACCACTGGCGGCTGTACCTGGCCTGGCCTCTGCACTGAACTAGTGGAACCATGACTATGCCTTGAATAATGACCCGAAGTGTGCCTGCATGAATGATGGGACCTGTGCCCTGAAGTATGTCCTGTCGAGGTAGACCCCCCGACACTGGTATGGCTCCTGGTACCACTGCCACTACCTAACCTATGCCCACT
>VDFB02327495.1:0-11665 GCA_007258455.2 Sequoia sempervirens
TGGACATCTGAAACTCTAATTTTGTTTTTGCACCTATCAAGACAATGGTTCTCTATGTACATCTGACATATATGTTCAATAATTATTATCCCTCCATGCATAATGCCATTCAAACTATATAGTTTAAATGTTCCCTTTTGCATTATGTCCTTCCTAGCTTTTCCAATATTTGCTTTCTGGTTCTTACGTTTCCAAGAATTTATGGTGACCAAGTAGAAGTTGTTATGATTGCACACTCTAGACCCATTAACAAGTTACTTGAGACAATAAATGGTTATTTTCGTTTGGCTTTTATCATTTTTATGCTATTACTGTAACCAAGTCTCACGCCTGCTTTAATGCATTGTACTTTATAGTCACTTTTCCATCACGCATTCTAATGTATAGCGTACACTCCTGTATACACAAATCCATATGTTGCTTACGCTGCATATATGCATATTTACATGTATATATGCCTCTATGTCCATATGCACATATGCACATATTCATGTGTCCATGTATTCATCTAAGCTTCTACGTATCCCTATATGCAACTGTGTATACATGCGTCCATTTACTTATGGATCTGCCACTCTAGCCTTGTACCAATTTATTATGTTATATGGATATTGCATATAGTAATACTAATTAGCTATTTCACTGTACATAGCAGTTGTATTCATGAATGCCAGATCAAGCTTATATGTGTCAGGATACATATATACTCACACTAAAAACTACTGAGTTATGATCTCTATTGTCCCACTTTCGTAGACACGTTACTATTGTAATCAAGTGTGTTAAGCATTCATGTCCAAAGAAATTAGATACAGGAATGGCAATATGTTACACAACCTTGTCTTATGGCTTTATAGCAGTTTTTTCATTGCATTTCAAGAAAACCAGAAACTAGAATTTTATTCATATTATTTCATCTATGGCATTTATAGCTTTTCCAATAATTATTACAAGCACAGAGTTCAGTGTTGAATAGTTCTATTGTTCATGTGATTGCTCCAACATTGTTCATGCCAAATTCTATATGTTTCCATATTTTGCATATGTGCCTAGGAGGACATTAACTATAACAGGTCACAAAATTCCTTTTTCCTATATGCTTTCATCATAGCAAGAAAGCTCAAAGCAATTGCAAAATCTAGGTTTTCATAACACAGGCTTACAGAACACAAAAACAACACACACAAAGTAATAAAAATGCATAGCAAGTAACTTAACTCTATATTAAATGACCAAAGTACCCTATCCATGCATGTTCACCAAGCCACTCCAGCACGCTCACCTCCATCTAGATGTCATTTAATGCATTTAATTTGCATTCATGCATTACGCTTACATTTTCTTGATATTTTAATGCATTTAATCTGTATTCATGGATTACGTACCTCTAGCCACCAACTTTCAAACTATGCCTTTGATTAAATTTATTTAATCAATTCATGCATTCGCATTTTCCCAAAATTTTAAAACAAAAATGATTTATAAAGCTACTCAGTCAAATAGAAAAATAGATATATGCTATTTTTCCAATATATAAAATAGCTCTCCACATGCAAACTGTACAAAAAAATAAGTAATATGTTCAATGGAAAAATGTGATTGGCCAATGCTGCCGGTTAAAAGCATTCTGGACAAATGCATAGGCAAATTAAAAATACGTTCACAGAAAACAACTTTTCATTATGAATCCATATGCATACTTTGATTCAAACTAGTGGCTGAAGGTACATAATCCACTGATGCAAGCTCAATGCATTGAATGGCATCTGACTAAAGGGAACACTGTTTGCATTGCTAGTTACTCCTTGAATATATAACAAGGTTCAAGGAAAAAACTCCCATTACCACACATGTTAACATAATTTTCGTTCCAAACCTCTCTTTATGAGACCGCTTTGCAGTAATCATGCATTACGTACGTCTACTTGCCACCTTGATAAACTATGCGTTTGCTTAATTTTAATTAATCAATTTTTGCGCTCGTAGTTTCCTGATATTTTAATGCATTTAATCTGCATTCATGGATTACGTACCTCTAGCCGCCAACTTTTAAACTATGCCTTTGCTTAAATTTATTTAATCAATTTATGCGTTCGCATTTTCCAAAATTTTTAAAATGAAAATGATTTATAAAGCTACTCGGACGAATAGAAAAATAGATAAACGCTAATTTTCCAATATATATAAAATAGCTCTAAATTCAAAACCAGCTAAAATATACATACATCACATATGTACACATATATACATGTAATCCTCGTGATATTATTACGGATATTTTGGCTACGAGATCAAGTTTATGGATTTTTAAAGAGTTCGCCTCCAGCTTTAAACATCTGTTCATACGCCGCAGTCATGTTATCCTAAGCAACCGCCATTCTAGCGCAAACACCTCAACAGAAGCTTCAAAGGTATTCCGCAATTGTGCCTCATTTATCATTCGTTCCAAAGCTCTCTTTACAGCACAATTGTGCATTGTCTCCAAGATTCAGATGAATCTTTGGTATTTCAAGAAAAGATTCAGTTGGATAACACTAAAAATGAACTAAACTATGATTTTATAGTCAAACTATCCAAATGCATTTGTCAAATTTTTGTAAGCTATTTCAACAGATTGTCTTCAGCCATTGTCCAAAATATGGTTTTCTATCAGCATAGTCCTTGAACCTTCTTTAGGTCTGGCTGCTACTTTGTTAATTCATTCTCATTGAAAAGTAAAATTCTGAAATGTTCCCAAGGATAATTATACCTATTTATCTCTTTTAATTGTTCTATATTCAAAGACTAATTAGCAATCCAACCAGCCTCCACTTTAGTCACATGCAATTCAATGCACTAATTTTGTATCAATAAATTGTGTACTTTCAGCCACTAGTTTTAATCAAAGTATGCATATGGATTCAGAATCAAACTCTCAAAATAAATGTGCATATAAATGTGTCTTTTTCTTCATTTCATAATGTATCTATGTATCCATAAGTGCATTCATGCATATATCGATTTGTGCATATATCTTGTCATCTCTTTATGCATCTGTCTATATATGTATGACTGTATCTATGGGTACATGTATACCTCAATTTATGTATATATGCACCTATGAATTGCATAGACACATCCATGTATATATGCATCTATCAATAACTTGCATGGATACATGTATATATGCATCTATGGACTCATGCACCCATGTATATATGACAGCTCATTGGTTCCAAAGCTCTCTTTATAGGACAGCTGTGCATTGCCTCCAAGACTCAGATGAATCCTTCGTATTTCAAGAGAAGATTCAAATGGATAACACTTAAAATGATCTAAACTATGATTTTATAATCAAAGTATACAAATACATTGTAACAATGTAAAACCTGACTTTCATTTAAGATGTACAGTGAAAGTAAATAGAAGCAAAAATGCATTTGCTTCAAAGTTTCTAAAGCAATTTCAACAGATTGTCTAGCCATTGTCCAAATTATGGTTTTCTATCGTCATAGTCCTTCAAGTTTCTTTAGGTCTGACTGCTACTTTGTTAATTGACTTTGATTGAAAGGTCAAAATGTGGAATGTCCCCAACGATACTTATACTTATCTCTTTTAATTGTTATATATTCAAAGACTACTTAGCAATTCAAACAGTCTCCCCTTTGGTCAGATGCCATTCAATGCATTAATTTAGTCTGAATGAACTATGTACCTTCAGCCACTAGTTTTAATCAAACTATGCATATATAAATGTGTCTTTTTCTCCATTTCATTATGTATCTATGTATCCATAGATGCAGCCATGCATATATCGATTCATGCATATCTTGCCATCTCTACATGCATCTGTCTATATATGTATGACTGTATCTATGGGTGCATGTATACATTGATTTATGCATATATGCACCTATGAATTGCATACACACATACATCTATATATGTATCTATCAATATTTTGCATGGATACATGTATATATGCATGTATGGACTCATGCATCCATGTATCTGTCTTTGTCTTTGGCCAAATGGCCCCTAATGGCCAAAGTATCCTAGTAACCCATGGCCATCAAGCAATTCCAGTGCCTTCCCCACCAGTCACATGCCATTTAATGCATTTGCTTCAATTATTTTGACCTCTCCATGTCTTCGCATTTTCCTGATATTACAATGCATTTAATTTGCACTCATGGATTACGTATCTCTACTTGCCAGTTTTATAGACTTTGCCTTTGCTTTAATTTATTTAATCAATCTATACGATCACATTTCACTGATTTTCAATAAGAACAATAATTTATAAAGCTATTCTGATAAATAGAAACAACTAAATGCTAATTTTCCAATGTTGATTTATCAGAATAGTGCTAGTTTTCCAACATATCAAAATTAAAAGTTATATGTTGACATACATTCATGCATATTGTCCATACATGCATATATGCATATATGCCTTCATCCATATTTGCATATGCATATGAATACATCCTTCCATGTAACATATGCATTTGTACCTATATCCAAATATGCATACATCCATGTATACATGTGTTCATATCTCCATCTCTCCATGTAATTCTGTTTTCTATGTATACATGTGTCTGTTGATGCATCCATGCATATATCTGTGAATAGATCTATGTATTTCTCTCTCCATGTATTTAATGTTCTCCATTGCATCAACATTTACATGTTCTCTTTTTTATGATCTTCCATATTTATTTTTTCCATAGTATATGCATAAGAACTTCCACTTTGTCTTCTATTGTCGCATTTCGAGGAAGCTCAAGGATCTTAGTACCTTGTTCAGTACGAGGGAGAGTGAGAAATGCAACATGGGTCTTTTTTTTGTGTTTATATTGACGGACTCAGCCCTATGATGATTTTTAAAAGCATAACCAATACCAAACTAGACATTCTTCCACCCCTTGTTGCAAGAAATAATCACTTCATACCCTATTGATTCCATTCATTTCCATTTCCACCCTTGCACGTCCTTTTTTCTCAAATCAAATACATTTCAAAATCCAGTTATTTGCTTGTCTTGCATCATACCAATGTGTTGCGTTCCTTTTTTCACAAAATCTACCTCTCTCTGAAATTTTCATTTCTTGAATTTAATTGTAAGCATATAACTTGCAAACGATAAATTCATACCATCTACATTCCCATTCATTCTCATATCCACCATCCCATATCCTTGCCTCCCATCTCAAATACTTTTCATAACTTATTCATACACCCTATTTGCATCTCACCCTTCTCTCAATTCGCTCCCTTTCTTCCACTTCCATAACTCATTCTTCTTTTTTACACTCACATTTCTTTATCTATCTACACCTCAAATATACCCTCATCCATCACAACAAAATTCACACCATACCAAACAATGAAAAAGATGAAGAAAATATCAAGGTTATGCAAATAAACACTGAGGGCTTTAAAAATAACACTCATAACATACATTTGTATTCAAGAGTTATTTTCATAATGTCCTTTCTAAACCTTGTTTATTATAGATCCCTAAAAGCGCGTATAACAATTTCTTCAAGCCTATTATGTGTAATCAGATTTAACAAACATTTACATGTTTGCATGTATTCATATGCATCATTAGGTATCCTTTATACAGTTGTTCAAAAAACAATATTGTATATGTTTCAAATGCAAATTGTTCCTAAAATTTCTCGCTTTATGCACACATGCATCTAAAAATTGTTCTTTGTGTACCGAATTACATGGACACATCTATACATCCATCCATGCATAAATGTTTACATGGATCCATATATTTATGCACTCCTTCGATATATGCTTTGCTGATATATAGTTTGTTTTCCCTGTTTTGCTTTTGCTTACTACTGCAAATGCTACTTGAGCATCACTATGCTTTCACAAATTTGTATTTTTACTTGATTTTAGTGTTTTCCATTTAAATTTCTTGTTCACATGTCATGTATGCTTTTCACTCTTCTTTGCATTGTCTGCACATGGATACATGTATACATACATGCCTCAAGCATTGTAACAAATGTTTAAGATTTTTAGCATTCAATACTTCAAACAAAATAATAATACATTTTTGCTTCGTGGATAAGATCATAAAGGAAATTTGTTACTGCAAATGTAAACATGCACCCATGTAAAGGTACTAGTATTCATTGGTGTTTCTCTTTTCACTCTTGCATCCTTAAATATCATTCTATTTTTATATCTATTCATCTCTTGTCACATTTCAAGGAAGCTCAAGGATCTTCGAACTTTGTTTAGTCCAAAGGAGAGTGACAAATGAGACACCAGTCTTTCTTTTGTACTTGAATTTAGACACTTAGCCCTATAATGATTTTAAAAAGCATAACCAATAACAAAATAGACATCCTTCCACCCTTTCTTTTCTACTTGAATTGAGACACCAGTCTTTCTTTTGTACTTGAATTGAGACACTCACCCCTATCATGATTTTAAAAAGCATAACCAATAACAAAATAGACATTCTTCCACCTTTTCTTGGAACAAAAGTTCACTTCATACCCTATTGAATCCACTCATTTCCATTTCCACCCATCCACATCGTTTCTTCTCAAATCAAATACATTTCAAAATCCATTTATATGCTTCTCTTGCATCACACCAATGTCTTGCATTCCTTTTTTCTCTCAATCCAGCTCACTCATTCAAATTTATTTATCTTGCATTTAATTTTAAGCATATAACTCGAAGATGATAAATTCATATAATTTACTTTCCATTCATTCTCACATCCAATTTCACATATCGTTCCTTCCCATATGTAATACTTTCCATACGACATTCATACACCTTACTTGCATCACATCATTCTCTCAATTCCTTCTCTTTGTTGCACTTACATCACTCATTCTTCTTTACCACCCTTACATATCTTTATCTATCTATAGCTCAAATATACCTTCATCCATTAGAACAAAATTCACACCATACCAAAGGAAAAATTGAAAAAAATATCAAGGTTATGCAATTAAACACTGAGGGCTTTGAAAATAACTATGACAACATAGAGTTGTATTTTGGACTTCCTTTGAAAATGTTTTCTTCTATATCCTATTTATATATCCTTAATACACTTGGTCAAAAAACAATAATGTATTATTCTTTTGTTTCAATCATAAATGTTCTTTTTATATCTTTCAAATGCAAATTGTTTCTGACATTCTCTAGCTTTGTGCACATAGCCATATATAGATTCTTGTTTACTTACCAACTTACATGTACACATGTACACATAGATGGATGCATTTATGTTTGTCTTCATCCATACATTTATTCATTCCTTCGATATATGCATTGCTAATAAATAGTTAATTTTCCCTGTTTTCTTTCATTTAATACTGCAAATGCAAATTGAGTCTCATTGTTAAAATACAATTGTATTCAAGAGTTCTTTTCAAAATGTCTTTTCTAAATCCTGTTTCTTACAGATTCCTAAAAGCACATATGACCATTCCTCCAAGGCTATAATGTATATTCAGATTTCACAAATCTTTACATGTATCCATCCATCCAAATGCATTATTAGATATACTTTATACACTTGTTCCACAAACACTAATGTATTGCTCCTTTGTTTCAGTCAATAATGTTTTTCTAGTTCTTGTTTAAGCTGCAAATTGTTTCTAACATTTCTAACTTTATGGACGCAGGCATATATAGATACTTCTTAACATACCAAGTTAAATGGACACATCTACACATCCGTGCATGCATATGTCTTTACATGGATCCATATTTTAATGTTTTCCTTTCATATATGCATTCATACTAACTAGTTTATTTCTCTTCTTTTCTTTTATTTAATACTACATATGCAATTTCAGTCTCATCACGCTTTCAGGCTTGCTCAGGTGCCAGGGATGCTTTTCACTCTTCTGTGCATTCTATGCACATTGGTAAATGTCTACATGTATCCATGTATACTTAAATGCTTCAAGCATTGTTACAAACACTGTAACATTATTTTACTGTACATTGTTATAATAATTTAATGTTTAGATGCAATGTACTACAAACATGTAGATTATTATAATAATTTACTGTACCTACATTTTATCTTACTTAATAAAATTCTTTATATCTTTTCAAATTACTTTTTGTTTAAAATATATACACAAAAATATATCTATTCATATTACATTAACAACATTCAAATCTACTTTATAATAAAATCAATACCTTTGCACAATTTCACCTAAGAATTTATCGTAATATTTTTTCCACTTATTACAATTTCATAAGTTAAACTATTACATTTTATTTTATATATACACAAATTTAATCTTAGGTAGTAAGGTTCTTTATTATTTTTTGCAAATTACTTATCATTTATTATATAAACACAAATTTTTATTCATACTACATAAACAATATTCAAATCCTATTTATAATAAAATCAATAGCTTTCTACTCATTCATCTAACAATTTATTGTAATATAATTACATTGTTCTATACACGAAAATATCTTATCGTATTACATAGACATGATTTAAATCTTATTTATAATAAAATCAATAGCTTTGTATAATACTAATCTTTTTACTACATTACAAAAAACATTCATTAATCTTACAAAAAGTTTATACTCAAATGAGCTATCCCTATCAATCTTCCACCTAACACTACTGTTTCTATTAGCACTTGCATATTGTGATATGATAAACTAAAATAACTCAATTGTATTAATTAACATAGCATGTGCTCTACAACAGTTCACTAAACATAATTTTGTTTACAGATAGACATACAAGCAAAAAAAAAGAAATATGGTAAACTTTGTTTCACCATGCATATAAAAATGGGGCATATAAAGAATGCATTTCCCTTTTTTGCCCGCACACATGTTTTTTGTAAATAGTTACAAATGATATTTGATGCTTCAGAAATATCTCTACATTAGAACTAAGTTCCATTTAAAATGACTAATGAATTTTTCAATCAAAAGGTTTTGTAAAAAGAAAAAAAAATAAAAAACATTGCCCTAGTCATAAACACTTTATTTCTCCAGTTTTCTTTCATTTAATACTGTAAATGCGAATTGAGTCTCCTCCTGCTTTAAGGCTCGTTAACATGCCAACTATGCTTCTCACTCTTCTATGCATTATGTGCACGTGGATGCATGTATGCATTAATGTCTCGTGCATTCTTACAAATCTTTCCGATTGTTTGCATTCAATAATTAATACAAATTAATAATGCATTCTTGCTTCCTAATTAAGATCATAAAGAATCTACCTTCTCACAAATGTATACATACACACACAAAAAAACAAGATTTCATTGCTATAAAAAATCTCCACGTATACATGGTACCCATAAAAAAAAAATTCCCTTGCATCCATCCACACGTGCTCTTTGTTCACATGTCCCTATGGACCACATTCCCCATGAACCCTAAAAAAATCCATGCATTCGTGCGCTTCTAAAAATAACTTCAGACTTCTCTAGCTACTTTCAATATATTTATATTCTTATTTGCTATCTAAAAACTTTTCCTACCTCAAAGCTACATGACTTTTACCTCTGGGCAGGAACTCACGCTTGCGTCACTTGTTTTACATTTATTTTTCCAATGATGCAAATTGTATACCTAACTATACTCATTTTTTTTTTAGGTGTTTTAAGTTTACTTTGGTTAAAATGTTAATGCAATAAGACACATAATTATAATTAAAATATATTTATAATTAATATTTAAATTAATTTTGTATGAATATAATTAAGTTATAATTAGGATTGTTGTTAAGTTTATAAGAGTTGAGGTGATTGATAATAGAATTCATATTTAATTATCATATTTATTTTAATAATTATCTTTTTTAATTTCTTTTAATTTTTTTATATAAATAATATTATTGTTTTAATATTTAAAAAAAATAAAATTGCTACATATAGATAAGAATCTCATGCACTTTCTCATGTGATAATCACTTTCTTGAAAGTTATTTTTTACTTTATATCAATATCACTCACTATTAACTTATGTCCTTTTTTCTTTAGTCTATACTTTATGTCAAGTCATCTTTGTAGTATATTTAATAGAGAATTTTTTTAATTTAAATCGATAAGAAAGTTGTTCATTATTCCATGTGATGATCACCTTTTATAAAGTTATTAATTTATGTCTTTTCCTCTTTCATTTATTCTTTATATCAAGTCATATTTGTAGTATTTTTTATCGTTTAATGTCATGAGCATCTTGTTTTGGTCATTTTTCCTTTCCTTTCTTTTAACTTATAAAAAGTAAGCATTGTAATAGTAAAAATTGCATTGTATGTTTTGAGCCCACTTTAATTATTTTATGTTTTATTTAATAAGGGTTATACTATGTTTCAAAACTAGTATTTATTTTATTTATGTGTTAATAATTTAATTAAGGTATAAATAGAGTTGATGTTAAATTTACAAGATTTAGAGTAATTGGCAATAGAATTCATATCAAATAACAATATTTAATTTAATGATTATCTATTTTTAAAAATCTCTTTCATTTCTCACACAAATAATATTTATTTATTTATATTGAAAGTTTGTATAATATTATTAAGGAAAGAAGAATATAAATACAAGTGAATAAAAACATCATGCACAACTGCATTTGATGATCACTTTCTTGAAAATTAAAACTAATCCTAAGATTTTATAACCTATTTTATTTCTTTCTCTAAAATTGCATAATAATAATGGTGATAACTATTGGTGTAAATAGGTGTTTTACCTGAGTAGTTCACTAATGGGTCCTATTTACATTTTAAGTCCACTTAGGTCCTAGGATTTTTTCTAGGAGTCTTAGGTGTCATGTGATCTTATCTTGCGTTATCATGGCATTTAATACGTGTGTCCTAAGCCATCTAATAGTTCTAAGGTAGTTGTCTCATTATACAGGATTAAGACACATGGCAAGATCTTGTCTAATCCTATCTCACAACCTTGCTTTTATAAGCAATGAATCTTATGTAATCAATCAATATTTAATCCATAACCAAGCAAGTTATTCTTTCCATTTCTCTCTTGTGGAATATATTTTGGTTTAGCGGTTGTTCTTGGGGTGTTGGGAGTTCACCATGAACTCTACATGGTATCAGTGCTTTGGTGTTGCAGATATGGACATATCTTGGATTGAAGATTTTTTAGGTGTGATTTAGGGTCTCAAAGATGTCGCAGTTGTATCTATTGCATCAAAGAAATTCAATTTTTCCTTTCATTTCATCAAATTTTATTATGTTTTGTCAGATCTACAAGGGTTTCAAGTAGGGCTAAAGTTGTTAGATCCAAGAGATAGATGAATTTTCAGAGTAGCTTGAGCCAAATTTGACCTTGCCATGATATCAAAAAGGCTTGAAAACCTAAGGATCAATTGTCAAATCATCAAATTTGGATATTTTGTCCCAGTGGCATCAGAGTTATTTTGCTAATCAGTGGTCATTTTTTGTTCGTACAGTTGTTCAGTGTCGTACACGTTGTAGTCATTTACAATTAGGTGGCATATTCCTACCATATTCAATAAATATTCTTTTGCAGATTCTATATTTCCATCATCATTAAAATCAATCTTATTGATGGTACATGGTCTATCATTTTCTTCATCTCATGGTATGAAACTATAGTGTTTATTATTATTTTTTTTAAATTGTTTGGTTGTTGGTTTTAAA
>VDFB02327497.1:0-44832 GCA_007258455.2 Sequoia sempervirens
GAGAGAAGGTGGGAGGGAGGAAGAGAGTGGGAGAGGTTTGGAAAGTGGGATAGAGTGGGAGATAGGGAGGGAGAGATTGGTAAAGTGTGGGAGAGGGTGGGAGAGAGTAGGAGGGAGGGAGGAAGAGATTGGGAGAGTGTGTGGGAGAGTGGGGAGATAGTGAGGGAGGTGGGAGAGGTGGGAGAGGGGGGGTGGGGAAAGGGGTTGGAGGAAGTTGGGAGGAGTTGGAGGGTGCAGGAGGGGTGAGGGATGGAGGAAGAGGGAGTGGGAGGGAGGGAGTGGGAGAGAGAGGTGGGAGGGGTGGAAGAGATTGGGGAGAATAGGGAGGGAGAGGGAGTGGGAGGGTGGGGAGAGGGAGGGTGGGAGAGGGGTGAAAGAGTATGGGGGAGGTGGGAGGGAGTGGGAGATAGGGAGGGACCACAGAATGGGGAGATATTGGGGAGAGGGGTGGGAGAGTATAGGCGAGGGAGGTAGGAAGAGGAGTGGGAGGGTGGGAGGGAGGCTGTGGGAGGTGGAAGAGAGTGGAAGAGAGTGTGGGGTGGGTTGGAGAGGGTGGGAAGGAGGGGAGTGGGAGAGTGGGAGAGGCTGGGGAGGTGTGGGGGGTGAGGGGCAGGAGATAGGGAGGGAGGGAGTGGGAGAGAGAGTGTGGGAGAGAGTATGGGAGAGTGGGAGAGGGAGTGTGGGAGAGGTGGGAGGGAATGGGAGAGAGAGAGTGGGAGAGTGGGAGATAGGGAAGGAGAGAGTGGGAGTGAGTGGGAGAGGGTGGGAGTGGGTCGGAGAGGGTGGGAGAGAGTGGGAGAACGTGTGGGAGATGGAGAGAGTTGGAGAGAGTGGGAGGGAGGGAGGAAGAGAGTGTGAGAGAGTAGGAGAGAGTGGGAGATAGAGTGGGAGAGTTGGAGAGTGGGAGATAGGGAGGGAGAGAGTGGTAGAGAGTGTGGGAGAGTGGGTGAGAGGGTGGGAGAGAGGGTGTGAGAGAGTGGGAGAGAGTATAGACAGAGAGAAAAAATAAATCTATAAAAGAAACTGACTTTATGATAACATGAGCACATTTTTTAGAACTAGAGAGATGACAGTTCTATGGATAAATAACGTGTGGGTGTTATATTGTGCTCATGTTATAACGAGTGAGAATTTTGTCTTGCACTAAAAACTGTAAAAAAACACAATATACCTGTGATGTTGGCCCACATTCTGCATATTCTCTTGGTTTTGCACGTGCTCCAACAAAAAGTAGTTTTTTCAAGATTAAGTGAAGTGTTCATGCATGATTTTTAGATTCCACCACCTTTTTCATGATCTTTTCACCACCTTTGCATGAAATAGCATAGTTTTCACATTGAAAGGCATATAATATCAATTCAATTTTGAATTCTAGTGATGATTGATATATAATTGAAGTTTGGATGGGAACAAGACTTTGAAAAAGTCAAATTGTTGAGGTGTTTGAGGAAAGAATAAGCAAAGGCTACATAATTGGGTAGAACTCCTCCATTTCAAACTTTGGTTTTTTAGGTATCTGAAGTCTTTGTACATTTTATTTCATTCTATTATGGCTTGCTTTCATTTTTGTTGTTTTGCATATTCCATGTTGATCATTGTTTGTTTGTCATGTTACAACCTTAGGTTGTCAATGGACATTTTAAATTACACAATTTTATACACTTTCCAATTACATTTTTAAACCACATATCTTTGAGGAATTTTGTTATTTAACAATTGACTTACTTTGTGTATGCTTCTAAAGCTTTCATTGAGTTATTTTGTCAAATAGTTATACAAACTAGTTGATTGCCTTGTCTATGCTACCAAATTTTCCATACAAGTCTATAAAAAATTGGAATATACTCCTAATGCAGTAGGGGGAGGCCTACAACACACAAATACACAACTCCAATATGCAAACACAATTTTCAATTTACAATTTCATCAGGACTTCTTCATTCAGCATATTCACACTGTTCCTTGTAGCATATCAAAGTCACTCAATCAAGTATAATTCCACTCACACAACCTTTCAACTCACAACACAACACACATCAGGGACCCATTACAGAGCCTTTCAACTTATCCAACAATCACCAATGCTTGTTTTCTACCAAACTCCACAAATCAGGTTTTCTACGCTTTTAAGGGCCCAAATTAGCCCACTTTTATAAAGGGACCACCTTCAAAACTTTGTGTAATCTCTTGAAACCTTGGGGAAGCATTTTATATCTATCAAAACTTCAAATTATAGTGTTAGATTGCAGAGATTCAATCATTTACCACCCAAACCATAAAACCCTCTCCATAGGCTTAGAAACCCTAGGTTTTATTGAAAGTAGCACTTTCCAAACACTCCAAAACTTGAAAACTATTCTAACAAGCCTAAAATACCCTGCTCATGCTCAATATAACATAAAATAATGCTTCCCAACTCAGAAACTCATTTTCACTCACCAAAACCTCATTTTTCTTAAGGAAAACTCAACATTTCGTCATTTGGTTTGATGCCCAATCAAAGGATCATCCTCCATTCAAGTTTCTCATAGCATTTTATAATTTTTCCCTCCTAAAACAAACCACTTCAACTTCCAAAACTAACATTTGAAAGAGGTGACCATTGGTCTCCATCTTTAATACACTTTTACAACCCTGGTGCAGGAGCACCTACACCTCATCCTCCTTATTTGATCATTTGATGGTAATTAGGAGGTTAATAGGTAGGTGGATGAGTATTTGAGAATTTTTTTTTTGAATAAGGTCAATCAAGACCACTAAGCATGTCTTAGGTTGAGGTTTTGAGTTTAGGTGTTAAAATGTGAAAAATGGTGATCTTGCACTAAAGTATCTTTATAGCCTTTGAAGGCAAGTTTTTGAATTTAGATGTAAAGTGTTCAAGATTAGTGTTTTTTGGATGTAATAAGGCTCGTTTCAAGCCATTGGTGTGGTTTTAGTGATTTATATGTGTTAGGGGTGCAAACTTACAATATGAGTAATATTGTTGTGAACAAAAATGCATGTGAATGAGGGCTTAGGCCTAGGGTTTGGGATAATATCTATGGGAGGTCATGATGTTTTGAACTTTTAGGCATGTGCAGGGTTAATTTCCTTTTTTCAAGTTGTTTTTAAAGTCTGGGAGGTTGTGGAAGAAGCATATTCAATAAACCCTCTTGAATAGTGCATAAAACAAGGGTTTTCAGGTTTGGCATGAATTTGTCTGTACCAGAGGAATCTAGTTGTGTTTTTGGAGGTTTGGGAACCTAAAAAATTATTTCCCAAGGTTTCAAGGTCATGTGATAAGTTTGAGGGCATGTTGCTTTGCAAATTAGGCCTAACCAGCCTTATTAGGTCAGCCTAGAAGGGGTGTTTTGGAGGATTTGGTCCAAAGGACTTGTACCTGACATTGAGATATGTGTAATAACTCTGAAATGGGTGTCTAAAACCATCAATATTTTCTATATTGTTTGGGAGAACATTTGAGTTATTGGGCACAAACTGAGTTTTCACTACTACTAGGGTTCAAGGGGTGAAGGTGTGAAATCTAACTTCTAATGATTGTTAATTTCAAAACTTAGGAATTTTTGCACATTTTGAAAATTCTACTACCTAGACCCCTAAATACTATTAAAAATTATGAAAAGTGGCAAGGGAAGCAACTTCCTTTTCAAAAGCTTCTCTCAAATACTCTATATGCACACACCAACTTCACTATTCCTCTCAACAATGCAACTTGACCACTCAATTTGACTCACACAACCAAACATATGAACAGGAATTGGGGATGATGTAAACACTCTTCACACAACACAACATGACCAAAAAAATAGACCTTTCACCCAAAAACATCCATTCTTCCATCGCTCCTACACAAGCCCATGCAACTTTGTAACATTCACCAATAGGACAGTCAAAATAAAACATGATTAAAGAAATTAACTAGACAATGAAACATGGTTTTATACTCCTACCACCATCCTCCCAAAGTTCCCAAAATCATAGGATCAAACACCCAAGCACATGTATCAAAATATTGATTTACAAGCCATAAACAAGGCTTCACTAGGCCTGTACAAGGAAGCTTTCAACTTGTCAAGGCACACCCCAACACCCCTAATGCCTTTAAAAGACTCCAACAAGTTCCCCAAGACCTATTCCATGCTTTCCATCTATTTCTTAATTACCTCATCAGTATTTAGCTACCTTATCACCTATGTTGTCTATTTATGAAGCCTTGAATGACATATATTTCATTTATTTTAATGGATACATTTTTGAGGTACTAATATTCGTCTCATTACCATGCTACATGTAAAATTATCCGCCATGCCAAAGAAGTGAACAAGGAAGAAAGATCTAAAAGATGAAGAGTATGAAACCTTCAAAGAATAGGAGAGAGAATGGGTGGCGACATATCGTGAAAAGAAGAAATTGGAAACGATTGACAAAAACAAGCCAATTGAAGAGGAACCTCAACCATCAAAAAGAGAAAAGAAATTGGCAGCACAAAGGGCACGAATGTGAAAGAGTCATGCTAGGAGAGATGTAGATATTGTACTTGGAGACACACCCTCTACTGCAAGTGAATGCGAAGGGACACCATTAAGCACAAGCGAATATGGAGGGACACCATCTACCGCAAGTGAGTATGGTTGGACACCATCCACCACATCTGAAGTTGAGAGTACATCATCATACAGATTTGATGAAGAAGGTATGCCATCATCCCCATGTGAACCTCAAGGTATGTATTCTATTCCACCCTCGATCAAAGGTATGCAATCTAGCCCACCTCAATTAAATATTTATGAAATTGCTAATGTTGAGATGTATGTACCTAGGAGAACACCACCTAGAATTTTGCATAGAAAGCCAAAGTTTTTGATTAATATTGATGAGGATATTTTGCAACACATGAAAGGTAAGATTCCGTAGAAGATATTTTGATAAGATTTGGAAAATGTTATTTAAAAGGCTAAATGAGACCACAAGATGTCAACTATTTGTTCAAATGATGGAGGGTTTAAAGTACAGAAACATCATGAAGACTCTTGGGTTGAGAACATTGAATGCATCAAGTGAAAAAACTATTGTGAAGAATCTAATGGATGCTTATGAGAGTGTGGGTAAGATCTCATGCTTAAAGTATAGTAATGTCACCCAATGTGTCATTACAACAACTTTGGTAAGCTATCAAACAAAGAGATCTAGTCTCATTAAAAATACAAGTGAACAAATGGGAATTAGTAGAAAAAACTTATCAAAAGCCATTCAAAGGCGGAAAAGAATTGAGGGCACCGATTCAAATGAATTATGGGCATTCTCGGGAAGACTGCCAGATAAAGATAAAAAAGTTGTTGAAGCATTGAGAACATTAATTGAAGATTATTGGAAGAATAATACAAGTCCATCTCTAAATCAAAGGGATGTCATAAGAAGGAGAATCGATAGTCAGAACCGTGAGCCACATCCAAAGCATTTTTTGGATACAACTCAAACCCAATTTTTTTCGTAAATTTCAAAATGCGTATCCTCAAATTATTATTTCTCAAAGATTTTTTGAAATGCTTAAACCTTTTTATGTCAAGATAAATCACACATGCACTACTTGTTTTTGTAGACTACATATTGAATTCGCTAACCATTATGATGTTTATCGTTCTATATGTTTAGATTTGCATACTAATGATGTTTTGTAGGATTGTGGCATAGAATCCCCACCAAAATCTGCAAGAGAGTTCTTATCAAAAAAATTATGTCAAATAGAGGATGGGAAAATATTCTACAGGACAACATGCTTGGATGGCTCATGTGAGCGTTGTGGTGGCTTGCAATGAATGTTAGTATGTCAACATATGGAAAGCACAGATGAGGTGGGACATAAACTAGTAGATTTTGGGAAGTATAAAAGAGTGGCATACGCTACAAAAGATGGGTCTCAAGAAAAAAGGTGTGATTTGGTTATTGAGAAGATTCCAGTGTATCAATTTATGTCCATGTTTCATGAGAATCTAGTGTATGAGTATGCAAGGCATACCCATAGAGCCCGATGGCTAGACACGCAATTCAAGCTATGCAAGGACACCTTTCTAGTTGGTAGCATAGTATCGTGGTTGAATTTGCAGAGAACTACACTCTACAACCATAGTGTGAGGTGCAGTCACAGTATTACAACTCCACACAAGTTTTGATATTTGTGCACATAGCATTCATTCATGCAGTTGCTAGTACATAGGACCAAAGGAAGGTATTGAGGGAGTATCACTTTTATATTAGTGATGATCGCACACATTCTCCAAAGTTCATGCAAGGTTGCTTCCAAATGTTCTATAGTGATTTGGCTCGGAGGGGCATAGCATACGGTCGGCATATAATATGGTCAGATAACTGTAGCAAAGTTCAAGAACACGTGCATGTTCTATTGGTTGTGCAGGATGCATCTCACTATAGGTGTTCAACATATGTGGAACTTTTGTGAGGCCACCATCGAAAGGGGAGCATGATGGTGTAGGAGCATGCGTGAAAAGAGCATTAGCATAAGAAGAGTTAAAGTATAAAGACAGTGCAAAGTTGACAGATGCAAGTTCAATTGTTGAGTGGTGTAATGCTTCGATGGGTCCAGGTAATGAAGGTACGTCTTTAGTTCATATATTTTTTTGGTTGATGGATGATACTAACATTGCACCATATGAGGATTGTTGTACACTAATAGGATTGAGTGAGCTACACTCTTTCCTTAGCTCAAATGTAGGTTCATGGAGTATTGATACACATAAGATGGCATGCTTTTTTTCTTCATGTACAATGCAAGCCTGGAATGATTGTGAGTTAGGGGAGTGGGTTGACAAATGGTTCACAAGTTATCTTAGCCCACTTCACTCATATCGCCCTCTGATGGAATTGGAACTAACACAGATGGAATCATTGGTCAAATTTGACCACGTATCAGATCTAGTTCAACCAGGTAATATATCTACTTGCTTAGTTTTTGAAATTCCATATTGTTATCTTAATTTGTACTGTATTCATAATGTTGACTAATTTCAAGTGATTTTTTGCACATATCAATGCAGGGCATGTTTATGCAATTATTGCAGATGAAGAAAACAAAGAGGGAATGGACTATTACTTGTGTCGTTGTGTTGAGGCCAAAAATAAATTGGAAGCCCCAATTATAGATGGAGAAAACATCGAATACCCTACAAGCTCAATTGTTGTTACTGGAATGTGGCTTAGAAGGTACCCACATAAGAGTGTTAAACATTGGTTGTTTGAGGACTTTGACATGCATCGTAAGATTCTTCATTACTCAAACCTTGTTGTGGCATCCAATTTTCATTTGAGAAAATATGGGGGTAGACCTTTGAACAAAACTTTGTGGAAGGTCCGTGAGTCAAACCATGAGGCAATACTTGACACAATAAAGAGTAGAGTAGATCCAGATGGTTCATTAGATTAATTTGTAAGTATATGCACAATGGTTCTTATTAATTTATATTTGTATCCACGTTAATTTGTTTGATGCCAATGCTATCATCTTATTTTACTTTGTGTATCTATAAGTAACCTGATAAACATTGATTGGTGTCCCCTTGCAAAAAATGAAAATTTATGAGCCATCCAAGAGAATCTCAGGCATAAAAGCAATGCAACATCCCTATTTTGATGATCTTGACAAATCTCAATTATGATTTTCAGCCATTGCAAAAGTGCATGTGAAGCTTGGTGATGGAATTTCAAATTATTCATTTGAAGTTAACCTTATCATGAGCACCTATCATGTAGACATTATAGGAGCATCTCGAATTTCAAGATATTCTAGATTCATGAGAGGTGTTGTGTGCAATAGGTATCTTGGAACTCGCAGTGAAGATGTATGATCGGGAGTGACTAAGTTGAGAGACTGCCATGCCTATCTGTAAGTGCCTTCCATATATTTTCATTTCCTTTCCATTTTGGATGAGTTGTTTCTTTTTATTCTTTTACTTTGCGTACATTTGTAACTAAACTAGTAAAAACTGATTGGTCTCTCCTTGTAGAAAATGCTAATTTTTGAGCCATCAAAGAGAATCTCAGCCAAAAAAGTAATGCAACATCTTTATTTTGATGATCTTGACAAATCTCAATTCTGATTTGAAGCCATTATAAAAGAGCATGTGAAGCTTTGCGAGGGAATCTCAAGTTACTCATTTGAAGTTAACCTCTAAATGAGAACCTATGATGTAGACATTATAAGAAAATATCGAATGTATGAGTGACATTGTAAAATATTTGTGAGAATAGAGTACCTAAGGCATTGTAATGAGATTTGTACTTGTAATGACATTTATTGAAATATTGAAATTTGGTGCAAGGGTACCAAGGTTATTGAACAAATTTGGTTCATGGAATTATTTTAAGTTAGTAAATTGTGTTTTGAGTAAATTGTCAATTGAATAAGGTCATATTACATGGTCAATTAATTTATAATGTAATAAGTCATGTTAGTTACAAGATCAATAGTTAGGCATGATTGGAAAGACGTAGAATCATTTGTAAATGCTAGATTTAAAGCCTCTTGAAGGCTCAGACACAATGTAATTTTCATGTAGGAGCACCTAGTCTCCTAGTTGCAAATTTTCACTTTTTGAAGGTTGATAGGTGGTCAATAGATTAGATTAAGGTATTTTGTGTTTATTTATGCTAAATAAGGTCAATCAAGACCATTTAAGGTGTATTAGGGTGAGTTTTTGAGTCTCGGTGGTCAAATGTGCAAAAAAATGCATTCTTGCTACAAAATTGTCAATATTTGAATTTGCATCCTTTTGAAGGAAAATCTTTGAATTTGGTTGTAAATGTGCAAGAATGAGGTCTAAGAGTTTGATATACCATTTAGAGAGCTTGGTTTTCATGGAGTTCCTTTCAAAGCCTCTGCTTTTATTGTTCCTATGGTAAACTGTTTGATAGAGTTGGTGGAATTACCTTTCTTAGTAATCACTATTAGTTCAAGATTGAGATTGTTAACCTTGAGAGAGTATGACTTGGGAAAAATGCATTTGATATGGCTATTATTTTTAAAGACTTCAAGTGAGATGTACTCTACATTGACGCCATTCCTCAATCTTCACTTGATGGCATGAAGGAATGGTTGAACTCCATGGATATAAAGTATTATGAAAGCAGAATGAACTTGAACTGGTGGCCAATTTATTGAAGATGGTGGTTGGGAATTTTTTAATATGGAAGCTAGTGATTCTAATGCTGATAATTCAGAAGAATCAGAACAAGGATATATGAGTACCCTCTAATGTAGAAGAGGAATCAGAACCCGATTTCATGTAGCCACCATCAAGATTGTTACAAGCCAACAAGATGGAAGGAATTCTTATATAAGGATAATTTTCAATGTTGCAGGTACTGGCTTTAATACCAACTACAATGGAAACATTGAAATTTCCTAGTAGTATTTATGTTGAGGAAATTCCCTTTAGATGCAAGGATTCAAAGCACATCAACCATGTGGTACAAATGATTAAATCCCAGAGACGATCTGTAGCAATGAATGAGTCTGAAAAGGTAGAGAGAGCTACACTGGTGACTCAGGAGAAACTTCAGTTTTCAAAAACAAAGTCAATTAGTGTGGATCGGGCCAGCATTTGGTGGAAGAGGAAGAAATATGACTGGAACTCTGGAGGCCCACCATACTATATTTTGGTATTCAACCATGAGAGTAGATGAGAGAGCTGATATCATGTATCAAAACATTAAGCATGCATTCTTCCAACCAGTGGAGAAGGAGATGATTACTTTGCTTCATTTTCATTTGTATAAGTATATCAAGGCATGGAAACCAAGAAGACCAAGGATTTCCATTTTTATGTGGAGGTAATCGATGTGGTCCAAACTTTAGGAGGGGCAATAAGGTCAATGTATGATTGGTGCAGGAGCACCATTCAGTAAGTTTTGTTCATCAAGGCAAATAAGGAGTAGAATATAGGATTTTGAGTTTTGTATTAAAATAAATTCTATGAGACCATTCTATTTTTTATTTAGTCATATTTGAGCTGTATTAGGTGTTTAGGAGGTTGGGTTTTTCAAAAAGTGCAAAATGTTTAAAAATTGCAAAATTGTGCAAAATTTGCAAACTCAAATGTTGTAAAATTGCAAATTTTGCATTATGGAGGGAATGTGAAGAGTCAAACCAGTTCAAAGGTCAGTTAGGAAGGTGAGTCAGTTTTTAATTGGTGGGAAATGGTTTAAAAATGTGGAGAACTCGAATTGAAGGTTGGATTTTGTGATTTGAAGAAGCAAAAACAATAAAAACTCAGAATTTTTTGTATTTTCAGCTGTAGCAGTAGATTGTACAGCCTGTATTTCAATTAGTTGATCCATATTTGTTGATATTTTCATAGTAGATGGATTTACCTTTCTTTTGAATCCATTTAGAAGGTTTTCCATAACGTTTTGTGCATTTTATCATCAATTTACTAAAACCGGCCTAGACTTGTACACTTGAAGGTTTTGAGTCAATAAAAATGGATTTTTGACCCATTCCTCTTTTTTAGCCTCTGTAACTTGATGAATGGGTCTGCACTAATATTATTAAGGTTTTGTAATGATGTGTTAGTGTTGGGGAGGTCTGAAAGTGAGATGAGTGTGAAACCCATGTGTGTAAAAGTGAGTTTTCTTTAAGAAAAATGGTGGTTTCAAAGAGTCAAATTGTGTTTTTGTGTAGGGAAGCATTATTTTATGATTTTTTGAGCTTGTGCAGGGTATCACAAACTTTTTTGAGTAATTTTTAGGTTTTGGTTAGCTTTGGAAGTATCATTTTCAATAAACTCCTAGGGTTTAGGCTACAACAGAGGGTTTTGTGGTTTTCCCATTGTACGGTGGTATAACTAAGATATGATTATGGATTTTGAAGTTTTGACACCTTATAATTTCTGCCCCAAGATTTGGTAAGGTTTGGATAAGTATAGAGTATAGACCCTTTGTAAAAGTGGCCTAATTAAGGCCTAAAAAGAGTGAAATTTCAAGTTTTGAGGGAGTTGTTACAAAGAAACTTATGGAGCTATGTTGACATGTTAAAAATCTCAATAATGGGTCCCTGAATTGAGTTAGGTTGTGAACTGGAAGTGTGTGTGGTTGAGAATTTGTACTCAATTTAGTGGGTTTCCTATGCTACAAGGGAATAGTGTGATTTGGTTGAGAAAGAGTGAAATGGAGAACTTGATGATCTAATACCTAGTTGGTTGTTGAATTTTTGATTAGTTGTGTTGTAGGACCTCCCCCAATTTCATCAATGATCTTGATGAAATTGAGGAAGAACAACAAGAGAGGGACAGGAAAAATAAAATCAATACAAAGTTTCAAGGATTTCTCAAGCGAGTAAGAGAAGTATGGGAGCAGCCTCATCTAAAATATTTTGAACTAGAGTTTGATATACCATTTAGAGAGATTGGTTTTCATGGAGTTCCTTTCAAAGCCTCTGCTAGTGATTCTGATTCTGATAATTTGGAAGAGTCAAATCAAGGATATGAACCCTCTAATGTAGAAGAGGAATGAGAATCACTCTTCATGTTGCAGGTACCGACTTTATCACCAACTACAGTGGCAACATTGAAATTCCTTAGTAGTATTTATGTAAAGGAAATTTCCTTTAGATGCAAGGATTCAAAGCACATCAACCATGTGGTACATATGATTAAATCCAAGAGATGATTTGTAGTAATGAAAGAGTCTGAAAAGGAAAAGAGAGCTACATTGGTGACTCAAGAGAAACTTTAGCTTTCAAAAACAAAGCCAATTAGGCTGGCAGACATGTGGATTAGGCCAGCATTTGGTGGAAGAGGAATAAATATGGTTGGAACTATGGAGGCCCACCATACTAGATTTCGATATTCAACCATGAGAGCAAAAGAGGGAGTTGATATCATGTATCAAAACATTAAGCATGCATTCTTCCAGCCAGCAGAGAAGGAAATGATTACTTTTCTTCATTTTCATTTGCATAACCATATCAAGGCATGGGAACCAAGAAGACCAAGGATGTTGAGTTTTATTTGGAGGTAATGGATGTGGTCCAAACTTTAGGAGGGGCAAGAAGGTTATCTTGTTTTTACTATTGCTACCTACTTCCACAGTGTTCTTGGATTGAAGGGTTTCATGATGTAATTCGACCCATTCCACTTTTTCTACCTACTGTAACTTGTGGAATGGGTCCTCTAACTTGTAAAATACATGGCTAACCTAATTATAATGTTGTGGAGTCAAGGTTGGGTGTTTGGGATGATGTTTTAGGGCTGCAACAGCGTATTTTCATGATAAAAATGAGGGTTTCAAGTGTTGTTTTGACAGAATGTGGGAAGGGCTATCCATGTAATGTATTATTCACCATTTGTAGGGTCTAGTAAGTGTGTTTGGTGCTTTGTTTGGGTATGGAAGGTGTGGGAGATAGGAGTTTCATTAAAACCCCAAGTATTTTGCTTGAAATAAAGGGTTTGGTGTATTATGGGTGTAGATGTCTTGGACCTAGAAACAAAACATGGAATTGGAGGTTTTGACACATAACATACTGTTGTTTGAGGAGTTTGAGTGAAGATCTAGTGTTTAAAAGGTTGTCTCTTTGTAAATAGGGCTAATTTAGTAGCCTTTATGCAAGGTGGTCTATTGGATCTTAATGATGGTACAAAGAAACATGGTATGATCTCTTGGTAATTTGTCTTAGGGTCTATGTTAAAGCTTTATTGATGTTTGGTTGGCCATTGGATAACCTTCTCTAAAAGATAAGCCCATTTGATGAGATTTGGAGACTATAAGTTAGGAAAGGGTTTGTTGAAAACCCATACTCGAAACTTCCCACTGCCAACCAAAACCTAAAACACGTTCAAAAGGTCTATACAAGCTTAAAAGTTCAAGAGATATCGCTGCCCCCAAATATTTCTTCAAACCCTAGCAGTAAACCACCATTTTCCACTCAAAAATGCATAATTTGACATCTAGGGCATCACCTACAAACCCTCTATTCACTTACCTTGCACAAAAAACTATACACACAAGTTTTATAACCATAAATAATCCTTTCCATCGAGTTATAGAAGCATATAGTGGGTGAAAGGCTTAATATGACATTTAAATGCGCTCAAAACCCTTAAAATAGGGTATACAAACTGACCCTCAGTAATTGGCTTCTAAAATGCACAAAATCACTTGAAATACAACCAAACCAAAACTAAAATGGAGTTAAGTCTACTTCCCACCAAATTCCATAAAAAATAGAGCACAATCACCTTGTACGGAATTGTACAGTTCAATGAAACATCAAATCCCAAAGTGCAAAAGGGTAGCAATCTTTGACGGGGTATTACTCAAATATCATGGCGCTTACAAAATCTCTGTCTAAACCTATAGGATCATGTTGGGGCCATCTACAATAATCGAGCTCTTAGTTTTCGTTATCTCGGATTGGTTTTCTCATGGTTTCGAGTTTTCAGTTGATGGAAAAAGTGTCAAATGCAAGTAGTGGAAAGTTGCAAAGTGGTGCAACTTTCGTTTAACTCATGTGACCAAATGGACTATTCAATGCGTCTGAATAGGTATGTTTATGCTAGGAATGGTCCTCTTTCACACCCAAACACGCGGAATCACTCTGAGCTACGTTCAACTGGATCGATCCCTCAAAGGGTCCAAAAGTGCAAAATGGCTACAAACTTCAGCATGCTTACTCAGATACCGTGATGCTTAGAAACTTCTCGTCTGATCCTATTGGATCACGTTGGACCCCTCTACAATAATATCTCTCAGTTTTCTTATCTCGAAGTGGTTTTCCTATGGTGTCCATTTTTTAGTTGATGGAAAAAATGTCAAATGAAGTAGTGGAAAGTTGCAAAGTGGTGCAACTTTCATTCTGCAACTCGTGTGACCAAATGAACTATTTCAATGCATATGAATAGGTATTTTTACGCTAGGAATGGTCCTCTTTCACACCCAAACATGGAATCGCTCTGAGCTATGTTCAACTAGATCGATCCCTTAAGGGTCCAAAGTGCAAAATGGTTGCAAACTTCATCATGTTGTTACTCGAATACCGTGATGCTTAGAAACTTATCATCTAATCTTATGGGATTGTGTTGGGCCCCTCTGCAATAACCTCTCTCAATTTTTGTTATCTCATAGTGGTTTTCTGTGGTGTCCAGGTTTTCAGTTGATGGAAAAAGTGTCAAATGGAAGCAATGAAAAGTTGCAAAGTGGTGCAACTTTTGTTCTACAACTCATGTGACCAAATGAACTATTCCAACATGTTTGAATAGGTATTTTTATTCTAGGCATGGTCCTCTTTTTCACCCAAACATGCAGAATCACTCTGAGCTATGTTCAACTAGATCGATCCTTAAGGGTCCAAAGTGCAAAATGGCTACAAACTTTAGCATGTTGTTACTCAGATACCGTGATGCTTAAAAATTTCTCGTCTCATCCTATGAGATCATGTTGGGCCCCTCTACAATAACCTCTCTCAATTTTTGTTATCTCGTAGTGGTTTTCCTATGGTGTCCAGTTTTCAATTGATGGAAAAAGTGTCAAATGGAAGCAGTGGAAAGTTGCAAAGTGGTGCAACTTTCGTTCTGCAACTCGTGTGACCAAACAAAATGTTTCAATGTGTCTAAATAGGTATTTTTACGCTAGGAATGGTCCTCTTTCACAACTAAACATGCAGAATCGCTTTGAGCTACGTTCAACCAGATCGATCCCTCAAGGGTCCAAAGTGCAAAATGGCTGCAAACTTCAACATGTTGTTACTTAGATACCGTGATGCTTAGAAAATTCTCATCTAATCCTATGGAATCATGTTGGGTCCCTCTAAAATAATTGCTTCTAGTTTTTGTTATCTCAGAGTGGTTTTCTTGTGGTGTCCAGTTTTCAGTGGTTTTCAGTGGTTTTTGCAAAGTGGTGCAACTTTCGTTCTGCAACTCGTGTGACCAAACAAAATGTTCCAACGCGTCTAAATAGGTATTTTTACACTAGGAATGGTCCTCTTTCACACCTAAACATGCAGAATCGCTCTGAGCTACGTTCAACCAGATCAATCCCTCAAGGGTCCAAAGTGCAAAATGGTGCAAACTTTAGCATGTTGTTACTTAGATACCGTGATGCTTAGAAAATTCTCATCTAATCCTATGGAATCATGTTGGGTCCCTCTAAAATAATTGCTCTTGATTATTAATGATCATGGACTGTGGAAACAAAATGTTATTGATGGAAAAAGTGTCAAATAGAAGCAGTGGAAAGTTGCAAAGTGGTGCAACTTTCATTCTGCAACTCATGTGACCAAACGAACTATTCCAATGTGTCTGAATAGGTATTTTTACACTAGGCATGGTCCTATTTTTCATTCAAACACACAGAATCACTTTGAGCTACGTTCAACCAGATCGATCCCTTAAGGGTCAAAAGTGCAAAATGGCTGCAAACTTCAACATGTTGTTACTCAAATACTGTGATGCTTAGAAATTTCTCGTCTAATCCTATGGGATCGTGTTGGGCTCCTCTACAATAACCTCTCTCAGTTTTTGTTATCTTAGAGTGGTTTTCCTGTGGTGTCCAGTTTTCAGTTGATGGAAAAAGTGTCAAATGGAAACAGTAGAAAGTTGCAAAGTGGTGCAACTTTTGTTCTGCAACTCTTGTGACCAAACAAATTGTTTCAACGTATCCGAATAAGTATTTTTATGCTAGGCATGGTCCTCTTTCGTACCCAAACACACGGAATTGCTCTGAGCTACGTTCAACCAGATCGATCTCTTAAGGGTTCGAGTGTAATATGTTGAAATAGGCCATTCCATCTATTGTTCAGGCTGTGTCTCGGTGATATGGGCTTGATATAAGTAGGATAGGGAGTATGAATAAGAAAATATCATTGGTAAAGGCATTGAAAGAGATTACTAATGTTGCCCCTGTTCAAAATTCAAAATTGAGGCCCCTTACAAACAAGCCTAGAAGAGGTGAAAAGAAGAAATTGCTTTAAAATAAGTTAGAATAGGCTGGAAATAGGGTGAGGTTGTGGAATTTGATGTGTTCAAAAAGTCTACAAGGATAGGGGAGGTCAAAAGTATGTTATGGAATGATGCCCTAGTTGGGAAAATAGGGGTTTTAAATGAAAAAAAGATTTTTGAGGGAGTAAAAGTGGGTAAAGTGAAGAGGAAGCATAATTTGGTGGTCAATTCAATTTGTGTAGAAAAAATGAAGAGTGTTGGAATAGGTTTTGAGGTTCGGGTTCGAGTTCGGGGGTTCGGTTTGCCGGTTAGGCCAAATTTTTTTGGAGGCAGTTTGGTTCGTTTTGGGTTCGTTGGTACAAAAATCATGTAAAAACAAAATATAAATATATATGTAGCCTAGAAGCATGCATTAGGATTAGAATATCACATAACATCATATAAACAACAAAACCACCATAAACTTGATTGTCATTTAAAACATGCATCATAAATATTCATTGTTGAAACTTGAATTGTGGTAGCTTGATATACATAGTCTATTTATGGTAGGGTTCAATTTGTATGATTTTGAAAAAAGAAGCCAACTGAGTAGAGTTATCAGGGTTCTTCATAAATCATAAGAATTTTTTAGTACACTAACCATTTTGATGTCTTCTTGCAGTCTCAAACATTATTTTGTATCATTGTTGCATTGGTCTTGAGAGTGGTAGCTTAATATAGCTCCACAATACAAAATCTGGTTTACCTGTGTAGTGTTACAATGGCATAGGCAGATTTTTCTTTCAAAGAACCAAAGGGTGAGTGCACAATTAAAGTGTATAAACACATATCTCTTTGTAATATCAAGGATACTTTTTGAAACTTCCATGCATTGCTAATCTAAAAGGAAAAGTATTATATATATCCTCTGCTTAATTGAGTTGTTCCAATCAAAGGATTAAATATATTGGAATCTTTTTATCAATCATTTCATAGAATACCAATTGAAAACGTGTTTTTTTCTTTTAGATAAAGTCGTTTACCATCAATAAATTAATTTATTCAAGACAAACCATGAAGGACAGCAATGATCAATGTTATGGCTAACCAATTAATAAGTATATATGTGAATAAGTCAAGCATGTATATGTGAATAAGGGAAGCACAAGTAGTCACAAACACATATGTCTTGAAGTATACACACGAATACATGGTATACACAACTTAATACAAAGTATATGCACAAATACAAGGTATACGCATGAAAACACGTAAGTCGCAAAGTATACATTGGAACACACGTAAGTCACAATGAATACACGTACGTTGTAAAGTATACAGTTGAATACACGTAACTCATATCTATTGAACCATGAATTTATAACATGCAAATATGGACACCATCGATAAAAAAGATTTGTATTAACCAAATAGCCATGTACACATACATCAATATATGTCGATATAAGTATAAAATATAGGTACAAAATAGCCATATAGGCTTACGATAATGCCATATAGGCATACAATGCCAAATATATCCAATACAAAATATGTACAAAATTTCCATGTAGGCATACAACAAAGGGCTCTGGAATCAAAAGTCATCGCTCTCTAGGCTCTCGAAATAAACTCTTGCCCTTTGTTGGTTGATCAGATGGCAATAGGTTTGTCACTCATTTTGGTTGCAGTCGAGGAGTGCTCCTACTGCTCCTCCTACTAGTGTTAAGCTCTTGGTGAATTTTTAACTGTTACAATTTAAGAAGTAAAGACATTAATATATAGAAATTACATTATAAAAAATGATATATTTAAAAAAATAATCACTTACGGCCATCTCACGGTCACTCTCCACGAGAGAAATATTCGCACTCTGATGTTGAGGTGTGCTCAAGCCCTGTATAAACTCTCCAAATAGAAATTAGACTACGAATCAATAATTTGGTTTGATTTTTCACTTGAACTAACATCTATAACAATGAATGTAAATTGAAATTTAGTAATTTTCCTCATACCTCCCCTGTCAAAGCCATCGAGGATTGTATAGTGGATGAAACACCGATATCCATTGCCCTCGTAACATTTGGAGGTGTTTCCACAACCAACATTTGAAAATAAAACAAAACACTATTTAATCACAAAAAATTTACAATAGCAATCCACGTCATGACTTATAGTGTATGAGATCTAATGAACAAAATTTTGAGTACTTATTAAACTATATATTTATGATTATCATGCTTACTATTTTCCCTATCCATATCTTGTTCGAAAGGACATGTTTTTAGGCTTTTACCCATAGCAGCAATCCATTGAATCATTTGATTAAATGCTTTCATAGACATGTATGATAAATTTGGTGACATAGAGAAGGCAACTTGAACTGTTTGAAAAAATGCCTCAAAAGAAATGGGGTCTCGTGGTGATGGAATGCCATTACAAACAAATGCACATCATGGCATTCCATCACCATAATAACACATTTCTTTTAGGAACTTTTTCAAAAAGTTCATTGCCTTCTCTATGGTAAATTATTGCTTACTATTATGCTTTGATAGATATTTTTTGAAGAATCCATAGTTGTTGGAAAGCACCTATTTTAGGCTTTTAGCCATAATAGCAAGGAAGCATAAGTAGTTTGATAAAATGGTTTGGTGCACATGTATGAAAATGTGGTATCATAGAAAAGGTGGTGAGTATTTTGAAGAAATGCCTCAAAGAAATATGGTCTCATGGTGATAGAATGGAATTCCATCGTGCCATGAGACCGCATTTTTTTGAGGCATTTTTTGAAACTAATAATTGCCTTGTCTATGATATTGCTTACTATTATGGTTTCATTGATTTTTTCCAAGCATCCATAGTTTGTCGTGCAGGTGCACCTTTGCAAGCACATGCCTCTGGCTGAAGCCACAATAGTGGTTTACAATTCAGGTGAGGAAGGAAAACTCACAAAAATGAACCCAAAGCAAAAAAAAGTGATTTTGGGGGTTCGTACGAACCTACTGGTTCGACCAAACCCCTTTACATTTTGACCATCAAAAAAACAAAAAAAATGCATAACAAAGGGGTTTGATAGAACCCCTTTGAATGGGTTCACTTGAACCAGGGTTCGGTCGAACCCCTAGGGGTTCGTACGAACCCCCCTTATCCCTCATCCCCCCTAAGACACAAAAAAAACCTAAATTTTAGCACTTCAAAGCTCGGGTTGAGGATGAAAATGGAGGAATCTTTACAAACCCAGCTGAAATCAAGTAGTCCTCAGACTGAGGTATCCAACGAATATAATTTTATTATGTAATTATTTTTTTAGTTTTATTAAACATAGGTTTTTCATCAAAAATGAAGGTCTTTGTTCTGCACATATGGAAAAATAGCAGATTATCAAAAAAAAATTTGAAAAATATGAGTGCACCAGATATTGAAGTCCTTGATCAAACAAAAATTAAAAAATTGAATTTTGATATATACAAAAAAAGTTACGCATTATACGATCGTGCTATGTATGAATTGTAATTGGTTTGACTTCGAAACTTGATTAAGGAAAAAATATTCAATAAAAAACTATCTAACCAAGTGGAAACACTAGATATCAGAGTTACAAATCTAAATTCAAAAGATTTAGAATTTTATCCTTCACGGAAAAAAAGTTATGCATTATACGGTGTACGTTACTTTTTTAAAATGTTATTTTCTGAAAAAAGCCAATTTTTGTGGGAGATGGAAAAAGAAGTACAATTTGATTCCAAAATTTTTGAAAAAATTATTTTTAGAATCTACAGAGAAAATGTGATGAGACTCTAGTTTGCATCATCTTCAAATTACTCACGGTTTAGCCGCTATAGGTGCCCAAATGTGAAGATTTAGTTAAAAATAATAATTTCAGTGTCCATTTTGGCCAAAAATTGTAAACCACTATTGTGGGATCACCCCTCCATGTGAAGAAATTGCATCAAGTTGCTTATGTTGACTTTCTAAACAACTATATATTGAAGTTGAAATTTTTTCATCTATCAACATCTAGTTATTTGTTATGGAATGTGAAGTAATGCTTTGAGTTTGAATGATGTGCAATGCAACGTAACCAACGTTATGAATATAAACTACACAAATCTATTAAGTACAATTCATTAGTTAAAGTTTTTATTCTATTACCTATGTGAAGGTTTGAGTAAATCCACTGGCACTAAGAGGTGTTCCCTCGAAACCTCCAATATTACCCTGCTCAACATCGAAAATCACATATTAAAATACCATTCGTAAGACAATGCTATTAACATGTAATAAATTTAAACTTGTTTACTAGTTACATACCTCGCCGATAGGTGTACTACAAAAATAAGTAGGTGGAGGGCCAGTGTATCCAGTCTCAACACTCTGACCCTACAATTTTATTAAAATCATAAAACTAAATTAGTTAATCTTATGTTTCAAAATCAAAATTTAATAAATTAAATTCAATGAACATGCTAACTTTTACCCAAGTATCAATTCCATATGCATCATGCAAAATGCCAGCCGCCCTCTCCATCTTCGTAGCTACATATGGATCCTTTGCAACAACCTCCTAAGTGTCAGTGGGGTCATATGAACAAGTCGCCCCACAAGATTGACACACATGGGTTTGAAGGCCACCACTTGAAGACTCCCCTGCATTAGAATAGGGCTAGTATGATGGATGACACTATGGGTCAAAGTGTTGATCACCTGCAATGTATCTACGTCGACACTCTCCTTCACGATGGAAGGCATAACAATGTGCTCACGAGGCGGCCTAGCGAGAGCTCGTCTCCCTTGCCACATAGGATCCAGCTGTGCACTAGGCCTATCCTGAGCTGATCCCCCACCTCTCCCCTGGAAGTCCCTCATATCAAAATAATTTGGGATTTTGTTCAATATGAACTCATTGTATAGTTTCCTAAGAAAACTCTGGGGGACTTCACAATTGTTGCACAGTCGGTCATCAAAGACCATGTACCACCTATCATAAAAATGGTTTTGAATCTCTTGGTGGTGACACCAATGAATAGGAAACCTCTTCGCATTGAGGGTAAGATTTTGATTTGTGTGTGGGTCAGTGAATAATGAACACAAATCACCTTTTGTAATTTTTAAATCCTTTACTTGTTTATATGATAGTTTATCTACATAATATGCCCTAGCCGCCCACCTCCTATCTTGCCATCCAATTATTTGTTTGCTAATTGAATCCACATTTTTTAACATATCTTTCAATGAATTTGTGAGGGTCATTCTTTCTGTGGTTGAACCATTTGGATCACTCAACCTACTAATAAAATCCTCAATTTATTTTTTGTTGCTCTCAATCTCACTCATTAAATTTTTTTGAGTGCCAGGAGGGTGTTGAGGGATTGGTGGAGGAGGTTGTTGTTGAGGTTGATTTTCTTGTTCAGGATTTTCTTGCTCTTATTGTTGAGGATTTTGTGGGTTTACGGGTTCATTTGCATCTCCTACAAATTCAAAAATTTATATATCAAATATAACCTTAAACTAACAAAATCAACCTAAAACTAAGAAATTCAAAACAAATAGCAAACAATACTTACCTCTCACACCTATTCATCGTCGTGGCACCATCCTTGCAAAGAAATAGCAACCGCTGTTGAATATTTTTTCTCAATCCCTCCTCCTAGAACACAAGCAGGAAAATGAGGATTTTTGGCTGCGGACAGAGCAAAAGAACAGTCGACATAAAATGAATCACTTTCACTTTTTTTTTCTTTTAAATTGACATAACGCGAGCGCATTATAATGTGCTCGTGTTATGAGTTTTCAAAAAAAAAATTGAAGTTGGCCACTAAATTGTAACCCAAATTCATGCACCTGCCCTATTACTGGCGAATATAATTAATATTTGTAATTACATTATAAACTATTGGCGAATTAGTTCCAATGATGTATCGTTTACATGGAAAATAAAATTAAATTTATTAGTTTAAAAAATAATGCATAGGCGAATTAATCGAGACAAAATTAATTTTTTGTAATAACCTGGTGATTCAGTCTCCTTTTTAGCTTATACTATTCACCATTTATGGAGGTCTCTATTTCAATTATTCACCAATTGGCGAAGATTCACCACTAAATTTTTCCCTGATTTTGGGGGAATTGGTGTAATTTGGAACCCACTAGTTGTTACAGGGAAAGTGGTAGTGGAGCATGGAAATTAGATAATTATGTTGAGTTGTAGGTCATTATAGAGAAATGAGCATTTCTTCATCATAAATGTGTATGGGCCAGTGTCCACTGTAGAAAAGACAAATCTCTGGCAACAAATTACATATGGATTAATCAATCTAAGGGGGGGAAGGGAATCATAGTAGAAGATTTCAATGCAACATTGAACAATGAAGAAAAAATGGGAGGTATAGGTCGAATCACGAATTTCCAATAGGACTTTCAAGACTTTGTAGGCAATTATTAGTTTTTTGACCTGCAAGCTAAAAATGGGGTCTTCACCTAGTCAAACAAAAGGAAAGGTTTCACTAGCATAGATGAGAGGCTAGACAAATTTCTCCTCTTTGGGGAGCGGGGAGGATAAAATGAGCTACGGGAGGTGATGATACTCCCTTACATAGGGTTGGATCACTACCCTGTATAGCTAACCATCCAGCCTGATGAGCCACCAAAGGGAAATCCATTCAAATTCAAAAACATGTGGCTTAGAGATGATAGACTATCTGATTTAGTTGCCACATGGTGGGATGAAATCAAGATTGGGAATCACTCGCACCTATTCAAGATTAGCTAAAAACTAAACTTTGTCAAAAACAAATTGATGGAATGGAACAAGGAACATTTCAAGAATATTTTTCAAGCGAAAGAAAAGATAGAGCAAGATTTGGCAACACTAAATGAGCATATCATTAAGAAGGGCATGGGGAGTGAATATTTTGAAGTAGAGAAGGCTCTAAAAGGGGAGCTAACAGAGGTCTTGAAAAGGGAAGAATGCTTCTAAAGAAAAAACTCCAAAGAAATATGGCTAAAAGAAGGGGACAAGAACACCAAATATTTCCACAGAACAACAATGGAAAATAGAAGAAAGAACAGAGTAATGGAAATAAAGGAGGAGGATGGGAGTTCAACACAATCCTTGGAAGAAGTAAAAAATGAAGTAATTCTAAACAAAGAGGCCCCAGAGCACAGAATGGAGCGAGATAGGATCCTCAATTCTATCCCCAACATAATCAGTGAGGAGCTGAATAGGGTTCTATATCAAAAGATTAGCAAGAAATAAGTGAGGGCGGAAACTTTTTATCTCAACCCAAAAAAGGCTCCAGGTCCAAATGGATTTCTGGTTGGGTTCTTTCAAAAGTTTTTGGATATAGTGGGCAATGATCTATTCCTAATAGCTGAAGAGTCGAGGAGAAAGATGACAATTTTGGGAGAAATTAACCACACCTTCTTGGTGCTAATTTCCAAGAAAAAGGACCCACAATCCATGGGGGATTTTAGGCCAATAGAACTATGTAACCTATGTATAAAATAGTAACCAAGATCATAGCCAATAGACTCAAGAAGGTGCTAAATGTAGTCATATTAGAAGAACAAAGTGGGTTTCCCCTCAAGAGATCACTAGTGGAGGGTATCATCATTGCACACGAGACCTTGCATTTGGCCAGGAAGGCAAGAGAGGCTTGCATGATCCTAAAGTTATACATACTAAAATCATATGATTTGGTGGATAGACAGTTTATAATAGAAGTGTTGAGAAAATTTGGCTTCAAAGAGGACTGAATTAGCTAGATCAAAAGATGCATCTCAATAGCCAAAATTTCAATCATGGTAACTGGAACAGCTCATGGATTCTTTGCATTCTCTAGAGGAATAAGACAGGGAGATCCATTATCCCTTTTTCTCTGTATCATCATGATGAATGCCTTGGGGAGAGGCATCAATTCCCTGAGATGAGATGGCAAGCGGTAGGGGGTACCGATGGTGAATGGCTTGGATACAACAACGCATCAGCAAATTGTTGATGACACAATCCTTTTTGGAGTGGCCAGTAGAAAGGAAGCTAGAACCATCAAGAATTTACCTAGATGGGTATTGTCTAGCATACGGGAAAAGCATTAATTGGAGAAATTCAGAGGTATTTTTTCTCAACACATAACCAAGCCTCCAATGAGATTTGGCAAGGATACATGGAATGAGGGTGGCAAAATTTCCTGGTCACTTTTTGAGAATGCCACTTTTTGTTAGGATCAATAAAAGAAACTACTGGGAAAGTTTAGTAAACAACTGCAACAACAAATTGGGGACATGGAAGGGGAAGTGGCTATCTTCAGTGGGCAGACTTCTAATGTTTAAGGCAGTCAGTTTTTCCATCCCGGTATATTCAATGGCATGTTTGAAAATCCCCAAAACAATTGAAGAATGCCTTAATCAGATATTCAAGAATTTTTTCTAGAGCGAGATTGAGGAGCAGTAGAAGCTCCCATTAGTAGCATGGGAGAAGGTGTGCACCTCCAGGGAGGTTGGGGGTCTAGGCATAAAGCAACTCACATTAATGAATCTAGAAATGGGGGATAAACTTGTCTAGGGCATCTATGCAAAAGGAGTGCAAAGGTGGGTCAAAGTGCTCAAAAATAAATACTTGGATTCAGATTACCTAACACACATCCTAACTACAGTGGACCCTCTAAGGGGGTTAGCAATATGGAATTACATACTAGAGTGTAGAGACATAGTGGCCAAACATGTAACATGGGAGGTAAGAAATGGCTAGAGTACATCTTTCTGGGGGGACTCCTAGGGTGGACAGAAGCCAATTGCAAAACACCCCAATTTGGAAGACATCAAGGTAGAGACAACCAAAATTTGGGGCATGAAGGTGTGTAACTATGGAAAAATAACATAGCGAAATGGGGTGCGAGAATGGGAATGGCACTCCCTACATGATGTAGATGCCCCTCAGGCACAAACAGTGGCTCTAGTAGAGATTTTGAAGAACATAACCTTCACCCCAACTGATTAGGAGGATGTAATCAGGTGGTATGGATCTCTAGCATAGGGGCATACAAAGTGAAACTGGGTTATAGGATTAAGGAAATTGCATTGGCAAGGCGGAATTGGTCGAGTAAGCTTATTTGGGGAAAAAACTGTCTACCAAAAGCTGGGGGTCTTCTCATGGTTGGCAATGCAAAAGAAAATTCTAACAGAAGATAGGCTAGCTGCATTTGGGATATAAGGCCTTGGTAGGTGTGTGCTCTACAAAAGCAATAATGATTCAATAGACCACATTCTTTTGACATGTCCATACACAAATAGGTGTTGGAAATTCTTCATGTCCAAGCTAAATTTTCAATGCCCAACCTCGGTGAACATTGTGGAGTGGTTCAATATGTGGCCACTACCATACAAGAAGTTAGTGTTTAAAATAATTTGGGAAGTCACCCCATCATCCATTATATGGGAAGTATGGAAAGAATATAATCGAAGAATCTTTCAAGGAAAGGAAATGGAGCTCGAGAGGCTATGTGGAAAAATAGAAGGGGTAATAAAAAAGCTAGTTAATGAAGCTGTGCGGGGAAAAGCAAACAAACATGGAGTGTTTACAATTTGGGATGATAGAATTTCAAAATCCTTCATGAGTTTGGAAGTTCCAACTTTAGGTAGGAGTAGCGGAAACAGTCAAAATCTAAAAAATAGGTCAAAATTCAAATGACAACCTTCAGAGGATGGGTGGATAAAAGTAAACTTCGATGGGGCATCCAAAGGAAACCAAGGGTCGAGTGGAGTTGGGTGTGTAGCACATGATAAACATGGAATAACCCTTCTAGTCAAACTCGTCTACTTATGGGAATGCACTAACAATGAAGTGGTATGTGGAGGATCATGATGGGCCAAAAAGTGGCAATATGATGGGTATATGGCTGACAACTTTTTCTTAACCCAAAATTGATGAAATGAAAAGGGTTTTTAAAGGAGATTCTCATCTTTCCACCAATATAAATTATGCTTTACTTTGAATTTAATAAGTAATTATTATTCATTTTCTATTCAAATTACAACTAAAGTCTGATTGATAGGCCTGATTGAAAAACATCTATAGCTTTCAAATGGTATCACATTTTTGAATCCAAAACATGCATCACATTCTATGCTTCGTATACTATAGGATTAAAAAGAAAAATGAATTTCATGAAGTTTTGACCAAGTTAAGGTGGTCAGACATGCGTTTTTATATTTTTTAAAAGTTGTAATAAAAAATTCCTAATTAATTATTTACTTGGAAAAAAATTGCAAAAATATGCATCACATCGGGACATGAGTCCTCTACTTATATTTAAAATATTATAAAAAAATATTAGCATTTATTGTGGTTAGGGTGGTCAGACAGACACCTACTTCTTATTTTTCCCTGAAATTTAAGTACTACATTGAAATTTCAAATTTTCACCAAATAGATTTCTTTTTTTAAAATTAAAAAAAACTAGTATTTTAGAAACTACATCCAATTTGCTATAGATTCTATTCTTACATATTTTTGAAATAATATAGATAACTTATTCAAAAATTTATGTCAAGTTGCCTAACTCTGATTTTTCTAATTTTTTTGCCACTTAAGGGCCTACTTTTTCCATGATGATCCTGCACATACCCGAAGTAGAGTTTAAAGTGACACTATTAGGATTGCAAATGGGTTTGGAAGTTGGTGCCAAATGAATACATTTAGAATGGGATTCACTCATCATGGTTAATGCCATCTGACTCAACTACACACCAAAATGGAAACTCAACCATTGGCTACTACCCATAAGTGACGTGTTAACAAAATTTGATGCCTTTTGAATAAGCCATGTATATAGGGAAGGGAATGATGTGGCTGATGGGCTGGCCAAGGCGATAATGGAAAGAGCACAAGGTAATGATGGCGACATGGTTGGCATCATACGTAAATGACTAGACAAGTTTCATAAATTATAGAAGGCACATGACAACCTACACTCCAAGTACGACTGCTAAACTTATGACATTGGAAAATAATGATGCTGAATTTGGTAATTAATTCTTGGTGTGGCTATTTATGGATGAATGGTGGAGGTGGTAGCCAAATCTTTAAGGGTATTTTGTGGATCTATTTGCAAGCATCAAATGGTACACTACTCAAGACGACCATCATGACATAGTAGGGTGAATTTTTTGAAATAGGCGAGGATGGTAGCATTGTAACCAAAATTTGGTTGGCTCTTAACATTTTATGTGTCTAAGTACAATGAAAATGCCACTATTCTTGAATACCACCAAGAAACAACAAGAATTTCATAGAGAAATCACTAATAAGCGGCTGAAGGGAATTATGGTGTCTTCACACCCATTGGTGATTTGTGTTGTCAAAAATATTCTGGGCCAAGAATTCTTGCTCGCTCACCAGAGGTTTAGGGTTAACATCGACATCACGACTATGTTTTTTGGTGATACTACTCTACATGGGGGTTTCTAAAGCCAAAGGGAAGAAGCTCTGTCATATGGTGTTCCATCATTCACTATTGGGGGAAATCGATGAAGCCCTAGATAATGTGGATGGCAACCTGCTCATCCCACTGCCACAAAATTACTACATATCTCTAGGAAATAGGTTGGAGGTGTCATAATTTCCAGTGGTGCGCACGTTGAAACTAGCGGAGCTTGAAAAGTGGTGGGGAGAAATTGAGAGAAGCATCACATTCATGATGTGTGTAGCAGACATTTCCAGGAACCAATCAGATGGGTGGGTGTAGGAATATGTGAAGGTAGAAGGGTTGGAAGGGAAAGTTTGGGCAATAGATGATGAGGACTAGAAATTGGGAGCTAGTGAAGAGCGGTTCGAAAATGACTTTAGGAACATGGAAGAAAAGGCCAGCAACCTTGCACATCAGACATGTGGCATGAAATGCCCTGTGGTGTTGAATGCAATCAAGGCCAGGAAAATACAAGTGGCCAGTGACAATGTTGAATGGAACCATTGGTAGCTAGTGAAGTCTCCATTTTGTTTTTGCTCTATAATCAAAAATTTTGAAATGGGTTTGGTAGTATGGGTCTATAGTATATGTCTGCAGTTAGTTTGAGGCTAGTCTGGCCAAACTTGAAGTGTAATTTTTTGGATCATCAGTTAAGGGTGGGGATAAAAGATGTTGAAAGAATGTCTGTATAGGGATGGTCTAGGGTTGATGACCAGAACCTTTCAAACAAGTGTACAAATTTTGGTTTTGATAAATATAAGGTGTTGCCCCATAAAGCAGCTATTTAACTATAAAATAAAATAAAATAAAAATGAAAATATTTTGAGATATTGTAGTAGTCTAAAGATTTGGTTGAAAAATAAAGTTGGAATTTTATTTTATTTTTAAATTGAGAATAGAAAGAGGTGGTCAATATTTGTTTTATGAACTTCTATTTTTTTTGTAAACAATTAATGGAATCAAGTAGTTTAGTACAAGTTATGCATCGTAGAAAAATGATGTTAAAAGAAAGAATAGAAAAAACATAGAAATGGTTGGAAGAATGTTAATGGCAAAGCATTTACCACATGATTTTTGGGCTAAAGCAGTAGCATGCTTAGCATATGTATTGAACTATTATCCTATTAAAAGCTTAAAAGATAAGATTCCATGTGAATAATAGAGTAAGAAGAAACATAGTGTTTCACACATGAGATTTTTTGGGTGCATTGTTTATGCACATGTGCCTAATGAGAAGAGGATAAAACTAGATGATAAAGGAGAGAAATGTATCTTTGTTGGTTACAACAAGAAATCAAAAGCATATAAGTTATATAATATAACTATAAAATGAGTCATAATAAGCATAAATGTAATATTTGATGAAGAAAAAGAATGGAATTGGAATGGAAACACATTAGCAATAAAAACTTAAAATGAAAGAATCAAGTGGAAGTATTTCAAATTAGCCTCATGTTGCTAGTACCAACTTTATAATGTTTCAAGTAGTCTTGCTTCATCTTCTTTAACACCATTCCTTAAAAGATGATAATCTTAAACGAGATCTATAAAGTAACACAAAATAAACATAATGATAAACTTTGCATTTTCTTGTATCAACACATATTCTCACATGTGTGGAATTGATCAAAGATGACAACATCAACAATGTGGACTCAACATGTATAAGAGATTGCTATGTAGTTCGATGTATTTGATGGCTACTAGGCCTAACATTATGTATGTAGTAATTTTGATTTCAATGTTCATGGAGACTCCAAATGAAACAAGTGCAAACTAGAAACAAAATTTTGAGATATGTTAGTGGCACAAAAGATATGGTATTTTATATGTTTAGTTTAGTTGGTTACACTAATAGTGATTGGAGAGGAAGTGGTGATGACAAAAAAAAAGGCACATTTGGTTATGCTTTCCACCTTAGTTCTTGTATAGTGCCATGGGCTTTATAACAGAAGTAGAATATGTGGTAACTACAGATCGACAACATGTCAAATAGTATGGATGAGAAGAGTGTTATCTGATTTATAGGAAGAACAAGGAGAAATAAAATCTTGTGTGCCAACAATTACTTAAAGTTTTTTCATGAATAATGTGTTTTATAAAAGGAGTGAGCACATTGATAAGAGATATCACTTCGTAACAGTTTTCATATGGGCAAATTTAGCTTGGGTTTCAAAGATTAAAAGAACAGTTTATAGATGTTTTCATCCAAGTCTTGTTTGAAAAAGACTTTGAATGGTTGAGAGTGAGTTTATCTATATGATTAATCAAAAATCAAATCTTAAGTGGAAGTGTTGGAACTAAGTTTATTATCCACTCTCTCAAAAATATCCCCTGAATAATTTAAATCACTTAAATTTTTTAAAAACCTATATAAAATATTTAATGAATACAACTAATCTAGGGCCTTTAATATTGTGTGTGTATATATATATATATATAATGTCAATAAATTATATTAGAAGATATTGGATGTTTCCTTTAATAAAAGGAAACTTCAGAAATACACTAGAAATATGTTAGCAGTTATACACATATGAAAATAAAATAAAAAATACAAACATGAACCTTTATAAAACAAAGCAACCACAGTAGTAGAGATCCTTATGAGCTGAAAAAAACACTTGCTAACCAATATATCTAATAGAAAGCAGCTGAAACAATTACCTCGCCGGCATTGCAGAGGATAAAATTGTGTACATTCAACATCGTTTGCAAATCATTAAAAAGGCTCTAAATTATCTCCTATATGAGCTAGCAGATGTTCACTAAATCCTCCCAATACATATGGCATATGGTTAAAATAGAAGCTGTGATGCACATACTATGACATAAAATAATGCTTAGATGCAACGAAATATAATCAAGCCATATTAACGCATATAACAATTTTTTTGCTCCGGCTATGGATCTTATATATTATGTATTATATATACACGTTATACTCGATGTTACTCTGTAACTTCCTCTGGGTGCTCTGGGAGGTGCTTTTCTTTTCCATTATTCGAGAAGATCTCTCAACTGAACTAACCATATACAGCGGATTTGATCATTCCAGATCAAACTCTTTTAAGCAAAGTTTTGTGGTATAAACCTAAGATTTCTTAGGCAAGCTTGAACTAGGATTTGTACAATGACATTATTACAATTTTACCAGATTCTTCCTCTATTTCTCTGGGGAGGATGTGTAATATCTATGTATTTTAAAACTTCAATAAGGCCATTACCTGCAATACATATTGTGGGGACAAAAAAATAGTCAGTGTTCTTGCTTTTAGTAACTACTCAAATGTTATAAATTTGTTTGAATGAATTGTACTGTACTTGTAATGGTAAGAATTCCCATATATAATAGACTATATACAACTAACTACAGCTTGCTCTGTGCCATATCCATATACAAGAAACTACTACACATTTGTGTGCAACATGGTACATTACAACAATAACATTCGAAGCTAAAATGATTATGTTATTTTTGAAGGAAGAGTTATATGTTTGGTATTAATTTTCTATAGTACATGTTGAGATAATAAGATTGCTTTTGGATTCGTTGCATGTGTTTTTTTTTTTATAGACGTTTTGATCATATTTAGTGATTCATCATCAGGAAGAGGAAAGTCCATCCTGAATGTGATCTGAAACATCGATGCAAAAAACACACAGAACGAAACCAAAAACAATCTTATTAAATGATATATTGTTATATTTCATTTTCATTTCAGAAGAGTTTAAATAATGAATATATTGTTAATTTATTACTTCTTTATAGTAAAAATGGGATGATTAAAAAACAATTCTGTATTATTAAATAATTTAATGATTAAAATGTAAATTTTTACAAAATAAAAATAAGATAATTATACTCCATGATTATATATTACTGTAGTTATTTTACTTATAGCCAGTATCATCATAATCTTCGATTCATTCAGTTTTCCTTGCATATGTATATATACCTCTTGCGCTTGGAGTTTGAAGCTGTAGAAGAAGAAGGATTGCTGTGCCAATTGCGCTTTCTTTGATTGATGAACCAGTTATTGATTTGCTTAAGCTGAAGTCCTGTTTCCTGTACCAACCTTGACTTCTCGTCTTCCTGAACAAGGATTCATACGCTCACTATCAAAGATTTGGATCCAAAAATAACCTTTAAACAGTATAGATTTAAAAAACAATGTGACTGCTTAGTTTTACCGTTGGATAAGGCCATTTTGAATGAGCTTGCCACCATGTTTTGAGCACCGTAGTTGTATCACCAGGTAATTTTCCTGCTCTACGCTTTCTAAGAATCTCCTCTCTTATGTCTTCAATTCTTGATCTATATCCCTTCAAAACCAATCTTCATATACTCAGTATCTTCTTCTCTCTATACTTAAACCAGAGCAGAGCAGAGCAGACTACTTTGTAAATTTGATTAGTATGATAGACACATGCCACGAACAACTTAATAATAAAGATAAAACAATTCAAGTACACAGTTTAAGGTTTTTTTTGGGTGTTGGATTAGTATTCTTGTTATTAGAGATGTTCGTTAAGTTATTTACTTTTTAAAAAGATAAATATATTAATTAAGTATAGAAAATTATATATATATAAAAAAAACAGTAATAGTTGTAAATAAAGTCTAAAAGGCAAAAATTTAAGGAGTTTTATCACAATTTTTTTTAACGAAAAGGATAAAAAATATATTAATCAATTAGTCTTAGAAGAATACAAAGAGATTTCCAAACAACAGTAGCGGCCATGGAAAATAAGATTAGGAAAAACCAAAGTGGTTTTCCACCAATACACCACCACCAAGAACCAAGAAAACCAGTAAAGCTTAGGATGAATAAACCATGATCATAGGTTCATTTTGAAGAAGATGAAGAAAATGAGTAGCTTGTTCAGGGGATAATGAACCCTAGGCAGAAGCATTCCATTCTCGATGAGTAGTAGTAGCCCATTTAGCTAGAAAATCAGTAGCAACATTCCATTCCTAAGGAATGTGAACAAAGGAAACAAAATGAAAGTGGACAGAAAGATTTCAAATCTGAACCACCATGAATGCCAATTGCCAAGAAAAGTCATCAGAAGTTTCCTTATTCAAAAGAGAAACTAAAATCATAGAATCCAACTCACAAATAACAATATTCCAGCCCAAATCACAAGCTTTCTCTAAAGCAACAAGAAGAGCATGAGCTTCCATCTAATTATTAGTACCAAACCCAATAGCAATAGAGAAGAAAAATATATCTAAACCAACACTATCATGTCCAAGACTGCCAATTCATGCAACACCAAGATTACCCCTAAAAGAACCATTAGTATTTTTTTTTAATACACCCATAGGGGGAAGACACCATTTGTCAGATCTATTAACTTCAAAAGAAGGTCTAACTTGAAAACTAGAAGAGGCTAAGCCATTCAAAGAGCCCAACTCTAACTCCTTCACAATCAAAAGATCAAAGAAAGTAAGATAGTGTGTCAAATATACTCAATGAGGCTTTGATATCCTTGGAAAATATGATGATTTCTCTCCAACCAAATTTGCAAAAGGAGAAATAAAGGGCCACTATCCTAGGCAACTAGCAAACAAAAGAAGCAAAATCAGGAGGACGCCCCAAACTAGCTCCCAAAATTTTGATAAGGAGGTAGCATGAATAAAGGGTTGATTCCAGCAATACCACCATTGCTGCCAAATACTCACAGAAAAGGGTCATTGAAAGAAAAGATGAGAAACATCTTCCTCATGGATTCCACAAAGGACACACTTAGAGGGTCCATGAAATCCACTCTTTTTGATGTTATCCTAAGTAAGACATTTATTCTGACATAAAAGCCAAACAAAGAAGTTACACTTGGGCCAAAAAAAAATTATTCCAAATTCACCACCTTCATGATCTAGAAGAGACCATTAAATCAATAAAATAAAATATTCTAAGAAGAAAAACTAGTCAAATCAAATCAAATCATTATGAAGGAGTTGAAGGAGCTGAAAGAGCTAAAGAAACTACAAAAAAATGAGTAGAGGAAGAGGATTCCCAATCTGTAACCTTTTAAGTGCAATTAATAGTAGAGGCCCATTTGAGCAAACAATCCACAACAACATTTCATTCGCTAGGGATATGAACAAAAGATATAGACTCAAAATTTTGCAAATAAGAATTTAGTCAACATAAGAAGCCAACCAACCTCCAAAAATACTCTTGAGACCTTCCATCATTTAGAAGGAAGAACAAAATCATAAAATCCATCTCACCAGTTATATTCTTCCAACCCTACTTAAAAGTTTTCTCAAGAGCCACAGAGAACCCAAGCCTCCATCTAGTTGTTAGTATCAAATATTGTAGTAGTAGAAAAAAAGAAATAAACCAATCAACACTATCCCATCCAACTCTGCCAATCCCCACATTACTCGTGGTGCCACAAGAAGAACCATGAAAGTTAATTAAAAAAAAATAGAGAAAGAGACCATTTACCATCTCTATTTTATGTGAAGATTTGAGCGTAGATCCAAAAGAAACATATCTAATCAAATGGCCCAAATCAAATTGTCCAACAAATTCTTCTTACATAATAAGAATGCTAAAGAACTTTATTTCAGAGAATGATAAAGACCTTACATTTTTTGAAAATTGAAAGAATACAATATTATATTAGACATGTTTTTATGTGTTTTTCAAAAATTCTTATAAAAGGATAAAAATTTAATTTAATATTTTTTAAACTTTAGGGAGCAAAAGCAATAGTTTTAAAATATAAATATATATTCAATGGATTTTATATAACCATATTTTTTTTACGTTAGTTTTATTATTTAATATTTAGGTTATATCTTCCACTAAATTTTATAATAATTTATAAGTAAAATATTTAATTTTTTTATCTTCATTAATGATTTAATGAAAATTAAAAATGGTGGAGATGGTATGTGATTATGAGTTTAGTAAAAATATTGTATTTGATTAATTATAGGAGAAAAAAACTTTCTAACTCAATTATAAAATGTATTTCTAATATTTGATCGATTAGAAATGAGATTGTATTTATATTGTGTGTAAATTTTAGCTTGATAACAAAGTATAATTTTATGAGAGAGTTTTGATCAATTTAAAGATGTTATTAAGATTGTCTAAAAGATACAAATAAATGAATTGTTTAATTGTGATGTGTAGAAAGAATTTGGTAGATTTAGTATTACAATACTTCCCTCTTATAATACCAAAAGTTATTTCTTAACATTGACAATCATCATAAAAAAATATTTGAAGTATGGGATGGCAATGTTTATATTTAATTAATAAATGTTTTTTCTATTTTCTAATAATTATAATAGATGTTAATCATAAAAATAATAAAGGGACATCTTTAGGGATAAATATTTAGGGAATGTTAAGATGTGTCATAAATTTATTTTTTATTTATAAGATATATCCTATTTACAATATATAAATTGAACTTATAGATTTAATTTTATGTATTTTTTTTATTATTATTCTCATCTTAAACATTGAGTCTTTTCCCATCCCTAATATATATTGGGTATAACATTAAAATTCTAATCATACTAAATAATGATTATTGACTCAACATTTGATTTCATCATAAAAATTGATGTTAATTATAAAATTAAATAGAACAATTTTATTTTTATTTTTTAAAATCAACCAACCATTGTACATACCCTTCCTTTCTTCTTAATTTATAATGTTTTCTTCTTAATTTCCAATATTTTACTCCTTGATTAAACATGTTGCATGTTCTACTTTCACTTCTATAATTCTTAGAAAAAGGACAAGTCTTTGTTGTAAAAATAGGAATCTTGCTATAAATTCCCCTAATATATACATAGGGAAGAAATTTAAGATGTTTTGTATCTATTATAGAAGTTATTTATTTTATATTTCTTTTTAATTGGTAAACTATATTTATTATTTTCTTCATTATATTTTTATAGCATAAGTGTGTAGAAATATTTTTTATTTTTCCTACATTTGGTATCAAAATTGTGGTTCCAAAATTGTTAGTCATGTTGTAAAGAACTTTGAGTAGATAAATGTAAAAAATATTTATATCCTACATTTTTTTAAAAGAATAATGGCAAACATCTTTCCAAATTCCTCAATTCAAAAGGAAAAAAATCTAGATATGAGAGCATTAAAATGAATGCCTTGTTATCATCTCAAGATCCTAGGAATTAGTAGAATAAGGATATGTTGAGCCTATAAATTGACGAGAATTCAATTTTATGATAGCCCATAAAATATTAAAAGAAAATAAGAGAAAAAGTTTCAATAGTTAACTAACTCTCCAATATGAGAAAATTGAAGGATATTTAAGATAGCTTTAAATTTTTTTATCAAGGATCTAATAAGGTAAGATTCTTTCGTCTTTAAACCTATAGAATAGTGTTTGAAAATTTAAGAATGAAATAATTTAACTATGTTCAAGAGATTTTTACAAGAACTCAAAAGATTGTTGATCATCTTGGTTTCCAAGGGGGGGCATTATTGCACATAAAATACAAGAGAATTTATTGATATATCTTATTTTAAGTTACAATCTAGTGGTTATAGTCATTGAAGAAAGAAAATATTTATCTCAATCGAGCATAGTGGAGTTTGTAGGATCATTATAATCACACATTGAGAAGTGTGCACAACATTCTATAGAAACATTGGTGTAATTTTTTTAGTCTCCAATGAATATTGAAGATACAAGTCAAGAGAAAACTCCACCCTCTTTAAATCAACAAAAAATAACTCACAAAGAGCCTTCTACTAGTAGAGGATGTGGTAGAGGAAGAGGACATGAGGAAGAATCTTTAGTAAGGATCATACAAACATTAATGCTGGTATTGACAATGTTATGGTCATTGAGTCTTAGTGTAGAAAAGAGAAAGTTGATTTAAATAATTCAATGGACAACTACACATAAAATTCAATTTTTTTTAATAATCAACATTCTTCTCATGTACCTTACCAAAAAATCTCTTATAGATATGTGTTTTTTGGATAGTGGTTTCTCTACTTACATGAATAGGTTTCATAATATATTTTTCAATCTAGATGAAATAATGAAAAGTTAAGTGAAATTGAAGAATGACAAAGAAGTTACTGCTATAGGAAATGATACGGTTGTTGTAAAAATATAGCAAGGTAAAACAACATATATTCATGATTCTCATCTAATAGAATCAAGATACAATATATTATGAGTATTAGATGGCAATAAAGTTTTCTTTTAATATAACTACTACAAAAAACTGAAATATATAATTAGTCTTATTGTTAGTGTATTCTACTCTAGTTAGGCTAACTTAAAGCCTAGTTAGGTGTTGGAGTTGACCATTGACTCATTTCCCATGAGGTGACAAGGATGTTGAGGTATCTTGAGATGTGTCCAATCCCTCTCGACACCTCTCCCTTACATTGAGGAGAGCAACTCGCCACCACCACAAGATGAGGAGTCATCTACTCAATCCATGGCATGCGTTTGCTCATCCTCATTCAGTCCTCTCCTCAATCCATAGCATGTGATTGCCTAATCTTGTGGCATGGATTTGTTCATCTTCATTCTTTATAATGAGGGTTTGAGCTCATTGTCAAAACTAAGCTAAATACAATTGTATGCATTGTTCATGTGCTTGTTTCTTATCTTCTAGATCTTCCTAGTTTCTAATATGGTATCAGAGCTTAGGAGGAGATAGTTTCAGGTCAATAAGTGAACCAATTTGTTGTATTTAGTTTGATCTCCATTAATGGGTGTTATCAATTTGCATGAAGAGTTTGAGGTGCCACATTTCTGTTGTCAATCCTGAGAGCTCACGCGACCATTCAACGGCTTGAATTGACGAATTCTGGCTAAATTTGCAGGTCGACGGTCAACAAGGTAGGAAAAATAGTGGAATGATTTGCATTATGCAAGCGAACTTCTTTTGGATGCTAGTCATAGGCGTTTGGACGCCACTGAGAGGCGTTGTGCCTCACAAAGGCACTATTTGAATACCACCTGTGTTAGTGCAAAGACTCTTACCATCGGTGGAATCTTTGGTGGACTTTTTGGTGTGAAGGCTCGCTCAATTCAAATCCACTCCACGTTGTTTTCCTACATTTTTTTTTACATGCCATACCAGGCGTGAATTAGCTGAGATCTGTGATTCACCTAAAGAAGTATTCGATTGACCTGACATTCATGATCTTTGTGTGTGAATAGGCGTGAATATCTGTTGCAGGGTTCACAATTTCTTTTGTTGAAATATGGGAAACCTCTCTTTGGATGCTCGTCTCTGTGCAGAGTCCGTGTAAGGTACGATTGGAGTTCCGATTTTCTTCTCAGAAGCCACAATTTTGAAGGTGGATAGAGGCGCCTTTTTGAAAGTGCAACTCATTTGGAATATTGTTGCGACTTTCTCCTCCTAATTGTTGACCAGGAACACACTGAGTTTTATGCTCATTTGTTGTGGTCATATTTGTAAGGGGTGTTTACTATTTTGGGAAAAATTGTATGTGGAGCTAGATTACGTGACTTTCATAGTCACTATTAAATGTAACATATAAAGTTAGTATATAAAGTTAGCATCTAATGTTAACATATAAAGCTAATATATAAAGTTACACATTCTATTCATCTTTCTGATAGGTTTATTTTTTGCTTTTCAAGTGCAGTTAATTAAATTAGGCCATTTTTGCAAGAAATTAAATGTTTAATAACTTTTGCTCGATAGCTTGAAATTGAGTACCATTTTTTTGCAAAAGTGAATGGTTTTTCATTCTCCATGTATTGGTCAAATTTATTTTGTAAAATACACTAAGTTATAAAGTACCAAAATCTGGGGGGGTCTCTCTTTCAACAGTTTCGGGGGGGATTTTTGCATTTAATCTTTTGCACATTTAGACCATGTCTACATGTTGCATAGTCAAGTGTACTTATTGTGGGAGCACTCAAGATGAGGATGAATTTTGTTCTCATTTATCTCACACTATCTTTTCACTACTTTGTGAGATTGCAAAACAGCCTACTACTATCATCTTTCCAGATCCACCATTTTGGGATGTATATCTGCCCGAGATTTCATGTCTTTTCGTAGAATCTCATCTTGTTGATTTGGATGACACTATTGAGGAAATTCATCTTCTTTTCAATGTCAGCTTCATTGCAGTTGCATCAGCCTTGTCTTCTTTAGATATTCTTGCTCATGCCTTTCCTACTTCAGCTTCTATAGTGACAGTATTAGATTCTTATGGTTCCAGTTATCACCATACATCTATGATCCCTGTGGTCCCTATTCCCGAATCTTTGTCACACATCATCTTTGGCTAGGAGATCATTGAGCATTCTACGAAGACATTATGGGCATCATCTATGTCTTTGGATCTTGTGCATAATTTAGAGACCTTTATACTTCTTTTTGTATGTTCTTATCAGGAATGGGAAGATTATTTGCACACTTTTGTAGTTCGCCTTCTTCCTAAGGGGAGAAATGTGGTTCAATGATCATGAATTCTCTTCAATATACTTCATTGAGCATCTACATGCACTACAACATATCTGATGGGGGGCTTCCAAGTCTCTCTTTGTATCTCCTATTTTGGGGAAATTTATTGTACACATGTGACAAAAGTTGTCCTGGGGGGGTCATGATACAAGTCCTCCTTCTTCTTCACTTATTTTCCTTTTCATGCATTTTGTTTCTCTTTCTAGAGAGGAGTTTTTTTTTTCCACATGGGTTTTCTCCTTTACTCCACCTTATGAGAAAATTTTGTACATGGGTACCTAACATGGCTAGTAGTCAAGACCCATTTCTTCATACCCACCTAAGCTATGTTTAAGGGGGGGTGTTAGTGTATTTTACTCTAGTTAGGCTAGCTTAAATCCTATTTAGGTGTTGGAGTTGACCCTTGACTCATTTCCCATGAGGTTTCAAGGATGTTGAGGTATCTTGAGAGGTATCCAATCCCTCTCGACACCTCTTTCTTGCATTGAGGAGAGCAACTCACCACCACTACAGGATGATGAGTCCTCTCCTCAATCCATGGCATGTGATTGCCTAATCTTGTGGCATGTATTTTCTCATCCTAATTCTTTATAATGAGGGTTTGAGCTCATTGTCAAAACTAAGCTAAATACAATTTTATGCATTGTTCATGTGCTTGTTTCTCATCTTCTAGATCTTCCTAGTTTATAATACTTATATTGTATTAGAATACACTAACATCCTTGAAACCTCAATGCAAGGGAGAGGTTTCGAGGGGGATTGGATACCTCTCAAGATACCTCAACATCCTTGAAACCTCATGGGAAATGAGTCAAGGGTCAACTCCAACACCTAACTAGGCTTTAAGTTAGTCTAACTAGAATAGAATACACTAACACCCCCCGTTAAGCAAATAAGAAACAAGCGCCACTGCAGGATGATGAGTCCTCTCCTCAATCCATGGCATGTGTTTGCTCATCCTCATTCAATCCTCTTCTCAATCCATGGCATGTGATTGCCTAATCTTGTGACATGTATTTTCTCATCCTCATTCTTTATAATGAGGGTTTGAGCTCATTGTCAAAACTAAGCTAAATACAATTTTATGCATTGTTCATGTGCTTGTTTCTTATCTTCTAGATCTTCCTAGTTTCTAATACTTATATTGTAGGAAAGGTGGCAATGACATAAATTAAATATTTTGCTAAAGCTAGAACCACCCAGTGAATAAAAGAAATAATAGATGATTCAAGGTTATGCCATAAAGGCTATGGGCATAAAAAAATACTAAGGCCTGAAATTTCTTTGCAAGAAACAATTGATGAAAAGATTCCAACAATAATTAATCAAAAGAAGTTTGTTTTGGTTGCATACTCAAAGCAACACCAAGATATGGGTTTCAGAAAGCTCCACTTGATCTTATTTATGCAAATATTTATGTTCCCATTCAAACACCATATTTTAGTAAGAAATTTAAAAGAAATTGTTGAAATTTTTTTATTATGTTCTTATATTTAATTTTTAAGTAGAAATTAGAATCTTTTAATTTTTTCTCAAACTTCAAGACAATGGTCTAAAAACAAAGTGGACACTATCTCAAAGTAATTAAAAAAAATAGAGAAGAATAATTCATTTATAAAGAATTCTATATTTTTTTGGTAATAATTATACTATTAAAATACAATTTACCACTACTTATACATTCCAGTAAAATGTTGTGGCTAAAAGGAAAACCCATACCATTATTGAGATGACACAAAGAATGTTGAAAGGAAAGAATCTTCCCAACTATTATTGGGTAGAATTAGTAGCCACATCAATTTACATTTTAAATCATAATCCCACTAAGTTAGAGAGAGACTATACTTTAAAGGAAGTTTGGATTTTTCAAAAAAACAAATCATAAACCATTTTAAAGTTTTATGGGTGTGCGGTATATGTAAATGTTCAACATATTTAAATGTTCTTGATGAAATATCAAAGAAGTTGGTTTCTAGATGCTAGTGTATTTTTGTGGGAGATTTTAAAGAGACTAAATGCTATCAATTTTATAATCTAGTAACCAAGCACTGCATTAATAACTAGGATGTGATCTTCAATGAAGAATAATAATGACAATATAAAAATAATAAGACCAATAGTTGAAGAAGATAAAGATAACATTATTCATCCTCTCATATGTGTTCTAATAACAAATCATGTTCAAGTGGTGGAACAATTCTAATAGTGGTAATTAAATTTCACCATCAAACACTTCTTCATTAAGTCTTATTTTGAGATCATATTCAAGTTCATCCTCCAAGGAAAGTTAAATTTACTGAAATTTATCACAAAAATTTTCAATTTAACTCAAGTTATTTATTTTATCTTAATAAAAAAAAAGTGAACCAACGATACCCAAAGAAGTAATAATAGAAAGTATGGAAGAAAAAATAAATAAATTCATAAAAATGCGACATGGGCTTTATTACAACTTGGTAAGCAAATAGAAGATTTTTAAAAAATACCACAGAGATGGTTATGTAGAATGGCATAAAGCTAGAATAATTTTCAAGAGAATTACTCAAATATATGGAGTAGATTATTCAAATATATTCACACCAATGGTAAGATGTGACACTACTAGGATTTTATTTGTATTGGTTACTCATACTAAGTGGAATATTTTTCAAATGGATATACAATCAACCTTCCTCATTAAAGAATTTTATTGGGAAAAATCACAAGGCTATAAATTTCAAGGCAAAGAACAACTTTCTTTGCAAGCAAAAAAAATACTTGTATGGACTAACATAGGATCTTTGTCCTTGGTACATGAAGATTGACAAATGTTTCAAAAGAATGGATTTACCAAAGGTATATTGGAGATCATTTTGTATGTCAAACATGTTGTTGATGAGATTCGTATTGTGTGTCTTTATGTTAATTATCTTATTTATACAAGGAATTGTAAAGATCTAATGAAGAATTTTTAAGAGGAAATGACTCAAGAGTTTGAGATGAGAAAATTGTGATAAATACATTATTTTATTGGTATGAAAGTGCAATAATAATAAAAGGGTATGCTCATTTTACAAACCAAGTATGAAACAAATTTATTGAAGATATTTGAAATGATTTTTTTAAGTGGTTCAAACTCCATTATCTCTTGATGAAAATTTTGATCAAGGAAGATGTTAGTTCATCTAAGTTGGATACTAAATCACATAACAATTTAGCTAGAATCCTAATATATTTCATTGCTCCTCAGTCAAACATAATTTGTGAAATGAATTTAGTCTCTCATTTTATACAAGATTCGCATCAAGTCCATTGGTGAATAGAAAAAGGATTCTACGACATGTTAGTGTTACCAAAACATTTGACATAAAATATTATTCTACTATTAATCTTTAGTTAGTTGCCTATACAAACTCTAAAATTGATCTAGGATGCTAAATGATGAAAAATCAACTTTGGTTTTAGTTTCTCTTGGATGTGAAGTTGTACCTTGGAGTAATTATGTCCTAATCTTCTACAAAATCTAGAAAAAAGTAGTAAGTTGTTAAATAATTAAGATTGAAAAGTATCTTATGGGATCAATAGATGTCACAAGAGTATCTAACTACCATTATACTAACAATGTCACTATAGTAATGATGAAGAACCCTATATTTCATGTCAAAATAGAGGATATAAATATCTATCATGTCATTAAATATTTGGTACAATATGCACAAGTGGAGTTATTAGTTTTTCAAACATCTTATTAAAATGTATAAACATATTATTACTATAAGGAAGCCAACTTTATTCCATTTGATAGACTGAATAATTTATCTATTCACTATACTTAAGTGTACTTAGGTTATGAGGTTAGACAACATCTTGTCTAACTGAATGTGCAACCTTTGAGCCTCTAGAGGTTACCAAGTTATTTGGTAAATCTCATGTGCTAACTTTTTGAGGTTGAAAGACTTTCTATCTCACCTCAAAGGTCTCAACACTTGGCATCGAGGTTGATGACTTTATCAAATAGGTTGTTAGTTTGCATATTCTTAGTGATCCTAAGGTTGACACCTATAAGACACTTGTTTGCTCATTTGTGCCACTTCATGGGGCACTTGTCAATCCACATCATAGGTGGATTGCCTCTTCCTTGTCTATATATATGTAAGACTTTGTACTCATTGTAATTTGGGTTGTCTAAATACAATATTGATCATTGTTCATTGTGCGTGTTTCTCATCTCCACAATTTCCAATTTCTTATAAAGGTTAGATTATGATTTCATACTTTATAAAATAGGAAAAAATGCGAGACGAGCCCCCAAAATAATAGGTAGAAAATGTAATCAGCCCGCCTTGACTTTTTCCTTTATCAAAAAATGCATACACTAGAACTCCATATTGTAACTTTTGTGAGAGCCTAACCAAACCTGCAGACTAAAATATTCAAAGTGAGGAACAAAGGGATGGAAAGATATGGAGGAGTCCATTGTCTAGACATGTCACAATGTCTATGGGCTTTGTTAATAAAGAAGATCACATATGGTCTCCATGTCAAATGCACCATCTAATTATTATAGTTTAGGTCTGGTAACGGCTATCAGAACCAAGTGACATTTTAATACAATTTATAGTATTCCTTTTTCCCTCGCACAGCTACTCCATGCTTCATTCAGTTCTATTTTTACTGAGAAACATAAAAGCTAATGCTCTAGTTCAATTTATCATCATTATATTAGTGAAGTCTTAAATGTCAGTCTGTATATGGCAAAGAGCTTTATCAACATGTACATTCATACCAACTAGCCAGCAGTAAAGGTGATAAGAACTGACCTGCTTCAATTCATGCTTGAGCTCCAACCTCACTCTCTCCATCAAAGAACGCTCGTTCTCTGTGGGAATCAATGGCCCAAATGGCCCTATTCCATCTTGTCCATCTAAAGCTAAATCAAATAGATTACCCTCACTGTCTGCCTGGTCATCTTCATCATCGGACATGGTTGCTCCTGTTCCTTCCCCAGGCGATATTCCTGCAACAAGAAAGAAATATAGCTATATTCAACCCCATGAAATTCAGCTAACCATGAAAGTTAAACGTGTTAAATTTCTACAAGACTCGCCAATGCATGATATTCATAAAGATCAATGAAAAGCTATAATCATGTAAAAATTTGAACGTATGCAGTTATTGTTATACTACCCAATACCAATATGCAATGATAAATTCACTATTTTTGGGTCTGGAAGAAGGTATAATTATTATGGCTGGCAAATATATAATTAATAAGGCTAGAAAATTGAAACTGAAACTAAACTAAGGAGCCCATACATAGGGCCTAATGTATCAGTTGGTTAGGTTCTGAAAATCGATATACTTTTTGTATTGGACATTCTTATCATGGGTTGTTCTTTGTGCATATGAGATGGATTAGTCCGTTGTTTAAGCTGTTCTCAAGATGATAGGCTCTCATCCATTATGCGTTATTAATATGCTTTTTCTCTTTGTGTGCGTCAGATGGATTAGTTACTTGAATTAGAGATTAGAATTGATTTTTAATAATATTTGTTGTGTGAATTAGATAAATTCATATAAGAAAATATGATAATTATTAGATTAAAGGAAATAAGGGGTTTCATTTATTCAGTGATTATGGTTGTTTGTATTATTTTAAATTATGTTGATTTCAAAATAGTGATTTTTTATTTTTATTTTCTTTTTCTTATTTTAATTATGATTCTTTATTTGAAAATCTTATCTATTATAATATATTTATATTATTTTAATAAATTATCTTTCACATTTTTCTAAAAGAAAATAAAAATTAATCTTAAAAAGTTATTGTAACATTTTAAAAATTTAATAATTAAATGTTTTTCGTATGAATATATATTCATAATTTTAGAGACTTTTAGTTATAACTAGTTTATATTTAGCAATTAATGAGTTAAGCTATAGCATATTTATTTGTATAAGTTTATTATAGAGTATTATTTTT